>JAOEGS010004634.1:0-137769 GCA_025447755.1 Corythornis vintsioides | reverse complement strand
GTGACTTGGTCTAGGTGATCCTGCTCGGGCAGGGGGGTTGGACTAGATGATCTTCTAGGTCCCTTCCAACCCCTAATTTCTACGATTCATTCTACAATTTTAGGTTCAAGACCCCCAAACACCCAAGTTCCTGGAGGCCCCTAGGAAAGCAGAGGCAGTTACTGCAGCAAGAACCAGAACCCCAGCTCAGCTGAAGAGTCCTCTTTAAAACCCTCAGATGACTAAGTTGCTATGCTCACTCCAGTCTTTGGGGTGGGAGGGGAAGCAAAACTAAAACCAAGTCAGACTAACAAAAAACCACCACAACAACAACACATGAAAAAAGCCCACACCAAATAAACAAAACCTAACAACATCAAACCACAACAAACAAAAAACACAATCCTATTGAGTATGTGGAAGGGAAAAACTACCATTTATGCATTTATGGAGTATCTCCAACCTTCATAAGTAATTTAGATCAAATACAACTGCAGTTGAGCCCTGGATTTGGCTTAAATAACTGGGAACAGTATTTATAGAGCAAACCTGTGAGCATGTTTTTTCCCCTATACAGCTGCAATAGCATTATAGCTGGCCACAAGAAACATGAAGCAACCACAAAGCTACTCCACTGGCAGATGCAGTATATGCCACATTCCTCTGATCAAAGGGAAACGTTTGCTGAAAATCCTAAAAAGTGGCTGACATCTTCACAAAGAGTTCTAGGAATGGGATCAGCAGGAAGATGCAACTTGAACCACACAGAGAAAAACTCTGCCATACCATCCTCACATAAGCATAGGTGCTCAGAGGGGATTTGGCAGCTCTAAGCCTGGGGCTGGCAATCCCCTGTTCAGTAAAGTTCAGATGCCAAAAAAGAACTGAGTTAAGGAAACTAAAGATACCTTCATCCTGAGCAGCTAGGTAGTGACAGCATCAGACATGGTAATCTCCTTACTGATCTACTCATCCACTCAGTTCCCCTCCCATATCTATTGATCGTTTCTCAATGTTGACATATTATTACACTATTTCTTTCTCTCCATCACAGGAAAAATCCTTAAAGTTCACTACTGCAGGAATATCACCTGAAAATACTGTGCAATTCCACTCAATTTTCAAAACTATCCCAATATCCTGATGTTAATTCCGTTGCTAGTGAAACCCATCTCACTCCATGACTATGGCTGTGAGCACTAGCCCAGTAGAGGCCCCAGACTGCTCAGTAATGCAGGCAGTGACTGAGCCTTTTTCCTCCTCTAAGCTGGCCAGAGACAAGACCACACTGCTGGTATCAACATTGTTTATCTGCTGAGTAAACAGACAAGGGTTTTTTTCAGAACTTTTAGCCAGTGTTTCTTCATCACCAAGACACACACCCCCTTTAAATATAATAACATGAAGGCTTTCAAGCTGCTCTAATAAACAGTCTTTACCCATGGTTAATTTAAGAAATAGAATAAAATCTCAAAATACCACCAGGATATTGGTCACATCGATCCTACAGTTTGGATCTCAGAAGTATCCCAACACAAAGGCCCTGTGAGGTCAGCCCAACTTCTGCAAAGGCAGTTGCTGTGATGATCTTCATTTAGTCTTCTGCATAATACAGAGCAACTCATCTGAGAGCTGGCAACAGAAAGTAGCCCTTCAGATGGTCTTGTATGAAGCTGGTAATCTGAGAGAGCAGTTAGCTAAGTGTCAGTGCCATCACTTGCAGATCCAGCCCAGTATGGCACATAGAAGTGCTACCTGACTAGACTCTCTTCTTTCAACGAAGGCCATGAGATTTCACAGTTCCCCCCCTAGCTTTCAGGGCTGCAGATTGTGAAATAATCTTTAAAGTTCAGGTACACCATAGCCCAAGGCCTGGTAACAAGTTATCTTTGGAATCTGAAAGGCTCACAGCTATATGTAAGAATTTCTCCCACTAAGATTTGCAGCAATTCTCAGGTAAGAGCAATCAGGAATCTCAGCCAGATGCTCAGAGCCAGCAGTTCACCTGCCCTGTGTGAGCTATGGCCTGGCCACACCAGCCCTCAACAAACTAGCACCAATATGACAGTCACACTGTTCACTCTGTAACAGAGCTGAAACCAGGTGGTACTCATTCTTCTCTTGTAGCATGTACATGTATTTCTAAGAGGGATCCAGCTATACAGCTAGTATTTGATTGACTACATTTCCTGCCAAGGCTTTTGATATGTGTTTCCCTGAAAAAGACTGACGTGGATGTTCTGAGCCTTGCTACCCCCCCAGGCAGCTTTTCCTCCTTCTGTGTTGCAGGTACCTCTGGATGAACTGTTCATAGCAAGCAATTTATTCCACAAAATACACCCTTTGTGCTAGCTCTAATTTTTACAAATCTGTTTGAGAATTACTACACAAACATTTCCTAGTAAAAGGAATCTTAGCCTCTGGCTTGCAAACTGCACTCACCACATATATTTGCTATTCATTATGAGAAACTGCCTCCTGTAAAACAGAGTGCCTTAATCCCATGGTTTGGTTACTGTTCCCCCATCGGGTGACTGTATCTATACCAAGCAGACAAAAAATGTAGATGGTCATTTAGCTTCTAATTGTTTCACATTATCTTCAGAAAATCTGTAGAGTAGAGAAAGTCTATAGGTTTTTTTATTAGCATAACATTTCAGTAAGATTTCCAGGGGCTATAACCATAGTTAGGGTTAAGATCAAAGCAATTTCATGTGGCATATATATCTGTTAATGGCTTAAGTCTCATCTCCCTTGGAAAAGGTCACTGTTAAATTGGGCCAGCATTTCCCACAGCCTCCAAACCAGCCCTGGTTACTGGGGCTGGTACAGCTTGAGAATTACTGCCTTCAGCTGTATGTGCTGCTCTTTTAATATGAATGATCAGAACTCATCTGGAGGTACCTTAGCACAGGCAAGGTTGACTAGTTAACATGTGCTGAAACTGCAAAGGAAACTTTGGTGGAAGGTAGGAGGAGAAATTGGGCTCTACCTTGCCCAGCTGCTATGACAATTGCTATCAGATATGCTGGCTACACGAACTCATGTATTGCAGCACACATAAAACAGGATCACTGCATTACCTCTGAATTAACACTAACCAGGAAGGTATTGGTTATGCCCTCATCCAGGTCATCAGAACCAGGCCCAGTACTGAACCCTGGGGGACACCACTAGTCACCGGACACCAGTGGGATGTGGCACCATTCACAAGCACTCTCTGTGCCCTGTCATCCAGTCAGTTCTTAACCCAGAGAAGGGGGCACCTCTCTAGGCCACATGCTGTCAGCTTCTCTAGAAGGATGCTGTGGGGATGCTAGGAGAGTCATCTAGACATCAACCAACCCAATCCCCTGCTCAAAGGGGGAACAACTTCAAAATTAAAATCGAATTCAAAGACAGTTCACATGGTTTATGGCCTTGTCCACTCAAGTTTTAAATACCTCCAAGAATAGAGGTGCACAACATCTTTGAGCATTTGTTCCAACAACTGACCACCTTCAATATTATTTCCCCCTATTACCTAATCAGAATTACCCTTGGTGCCATACAAATATCTTGAATACTAGAATGCCTAAGGGTAAAGGTCTAAAAAAACCACAACTATGCAAATACCACTTTAATCAACATGTCTGATGAATATTCATTAACTTATATGCATAAATACAAGCCGATGTTCTAATTAATGGCACTCAAGATAGATTTTCAGCTGCAGTATGGGCCAGTTTTTTAGAAAAGGGAGATCAAATTTCTCTGACATTACCCTGAAATGATTTTCAGTTTGGTCTACCACTATGACTTCTTGTTCCTTGTCCTAGATAAAGTGAAAACTTCTGCTATGGACTGGTGCTTGCTGTAGTCTGCAAGGAAATTGGTCTGATGCCTCCCTTCATTTAACAGGTTGGGGTTTACGTCCTTTGGGTTTCAGACTGAATTGCTAGCCCCTAGCTGCTACCTTTACAAGTGGGCAGCGGGACACTAAAAGCTTCTACTCACCTTCTATATCTTCATGTAAAAGTGAGAGGAGGATGCAAGAAAATGCCCTTCCTCATTCACAGACCTACCAAGGGTCACATACTGGAAGCAACAATCACGGTGTCTCTTAGCTGCTACCAGGAGTGCACTTCTGATAGCAACCTCCTGATCATCTCTAGTTAACATACTTCTTGGTTCATACCATGATGTGCTCCAAGACCATGCCAACTCAGCTCTTCACAAAAAGCTAAACTGCAAGATGAGCTAATGGAAATTCAACTAATGGTACTAGAGCAAAGCCAGTCTGAAGTAACATCCCCTCCTTGAAAACACACAAAGTGAACATTTGATCTGAAACAACATTTGTTTCTTAAACCCACCTGTGGTACCAATTCTCCAGTCCTGCATGCTGTGCATCTGCAGTCAGAGTCACCCCAGTGAAGCTTGCCAAAGAAAAATCAGCCTTGAGCAACCATAGCTCTAGAAAAGCACCTGGGAGGATGACTTGTCTGCCTAGGTGGTCACCTCCCAGACTGGAGAAGCAGCACATGGAGCAGCCACCAGAGCATGAACAGATCTGCAGTCAGTTCTACAGAGCTGCAGTTACCACTAAAGTGCTCACACCAACCATGCTCAGAAACAGAGCTAGGCAAAGAGTGCATTCTGGGTTCAAAGGACAACTTGAAAAGCTTGGCAAAAAAGAGAAACGGACACACAACACTGACACAGCTAGGAAAAAAATAAACCGTATGAACTGAAAAGTTTAATACAACTTTGTGGCTGTCCAAATCTGTACCCTATTTTGATGACTTTAAAGAATAATTTTTATAAAGTATTTCCATTAAAAGTCTGGAAAAGGTATTTTGGGAATTCTATTTCAGACATTTTTATTAATTTCACAGTGTTTTTTCCAACTGACTATCAGCCATATTAGATCAAGTTTCATAAGTGGTTCTGATCCCTTGCAAGCTCTTTGCTTCAGAGCCAATTTTCTGCATGAAAATGAATAACAATTTACTAACTGTACTTACTATAAATGTAATTATGAGCACTCTGGGCACCTGTATCTTCCCTGTGGGGTAAAACGCAGAAAGCTTGCTAGGCTGCCAGTGGCAAAAGGATATTTCAATAGCCAGAATACAGTATCAGATGAAATTGCTTTTTACATGTAGATTACTTTACTGACCACCAGGAATAGTAATAGACACAGAATTTCAGCAAAACCTACTCAGAAGGTAACAACATTCTCTGTTCTACTGAGGGAAGAGTTTCTTCATATTCACCAAGTTGGCAGCCATTGAAAGGATGAGACATTCAGGAGATAAATATTACTGCTTCCCTGCAATGGCACATACCCAGCAAATACATTAACAGAATATATGGCTTAAAGACTTTCATTAGGAAAATGAACAAAGGTTTTTTTTCAGTGTGACAAGCAAAACCTTCCTGCTCTTTTTTCCTCCCATTTTTCTTTCACAGTTCATCTCACTCGATTGCCAAGTAAAGATTCTCTCAGTCTTGAGCTTAGTAAAACTCATTAGAAAGCTGGTAAAGGAGTCCTGTAAAAACCCAGTGAAAACCATAGCAATGGAGGGGATGACTGAAAGGATCCAACATACTGCACTATCTCCACAAAAAAAAGGAGTAACAGATGATGGTATGCCATTCTCATTCTTCCCAGATCATTTGGGATGAAAACCTGACAGCTAACTTTCAGCACAGATCCATTAGATCTCTAGAAATATGAGACCAAAAAAAAAGAAATATTGGAAGTGCATGTGAGGTAGGAGCAATCCATGAAACTAACAGATCTCTACATTAGTCACACATGGGCTTTATGATAACCACATTCCATACAGGGACACATTTTGAACTGAAATACCTACATTTCAATTTCAACTTAATTTCCATAATGCAATACATAAATTTCTCAACCACCATGAGAATAAAGATAGAGGTGCAAACGTGTGCATGTACTGAGAATACAGCAGCATTTTCAGAGTGGAGAGAAAAAGAAAGTGCCTGAACAGCTTTTGACAGACCTGCTCCCCACATGCTCTCTGGATATCCCAGCAAATAGCAGCTTGCTTAAAGCAACCAGCTGGCAGAAGATAAATATTCCACCCATGATAAGAAAAGAATCCAAGTATGAGACCAAAAGCCGAATTTGCATTGGAAAGTGATGAGCTCACACTTTCTCTCCAGGGACCACGGAAAGGGGGCTGGCAAGGAAGCTGGAGCAAGAGAATGGTTATGAAACACTTTTTTACCTCAGCTATTAATAACAGCCTCCAAGCCACAGGGCACTTGAGAGGAGGAAGGCATCTCCTTGCTTCTATTAATCTTTTTGTCCACCTATTTGCATTGGGCTAGCCACAGGGGAGAGGGAAGCAGAGCACAAATGAAAAGTTAAGGAGGTTAAAAGGGCTGAAAAATGTTTACTCTTATTTGTTTGGAAGCAGAAATTAAACGATCAATAGAAAAAGTCACTGAGACAGCAATTACCAGTAAAAACTCACCGATGACCCAATAGCTCATGGAACAAAGCAGTGCTGTCAAGTCAAAGAAAAATCATAGCAAGGGCTATAGAATGGAAAGGGTTCTTTTATATGAATGTACATCTTGTGATTCTAATAGAAAGATACTCTCGTTGAAGCTTGGTATTTATTGAACCAGCTTTAAAACCTACTTCAGAGAAATGTCCAGGAAACAGGGTCCCAGACTGCCAAGCAGCAGAGGATGTGTGCACTGGTTACACTAATTCTGCTGAGGATCTGTGATCACATGCGTTGAAATCTAAGGATACCCATCTCTGTACCTTGGCAAGTTATTTCATATGCTGCTAAACAACCCAAATGTGCCTTTCTAGACACATCTACTTCTCTACTTCTTAAAGCAAGAGGAACAGAAGCACCTCTTGGTGGCTCCATACTGTTAGTTTACAGATGCTCCACCAATTGCTGAGCTGGAGAAAGCACTTCAATGTCATGTAGCATTTTGTTCTTGTATCACTTCAACCTTGTCTTTCAACAGCAGGAATCACAACATGATGGAGAATCATTCAGAAGTTTTGCATCCCACATTGGGGGATGAGAGCTTGAGCAGAGCTAACAGCCCCACACACAGACTCAGCCTCATCCAGCACCTACAACAGTCTCTTAAGAGCATCACTTCAATGAAAGGGCTTGTGTGCTACAGAACACCACTATCAGAAAACTAATTTCATCACAGTTTTGTCCTCAGCTGAGCTTGTGGCTGGGGGGAGGAAGTTTCATAGCTATCACCTGAACATAAATTGTTGTGAGGAAAAAGAAGAATCACAATCACAGAATGTTAGGGGTTGGAAGGGACCTAGAAGATCATCTAGTCCAGCACCCCTGCCAGAGCAGGATCACCTAGACCAGAAAGGGTAAAGTTATTGGCAGGTATCAAACTAAGGAGACCAATTTTTATAATATTTTTTAGAAGACTAGCCTATGAAAGAAAGAAGGAAGGAATCCAGCATCAGCTTTTTAGCAAGGCTGCCCATCCCCACATTAGAAGACTATAGCATGGACAGACCAGAAAGGGTGTCCTTTGCTATGCCTCACTCTACTGTGCACTGATCTGGAAACCTCCTTTGCCAATAAAACAGATTCTTTCCATCCATCAGGGACTATTTAGACTTTCAGACTATGCAAACAGAAGATTACTTTGGACATAATGTCTCTTCATTAAGAACAGAATCCTTCCACTAAGCACATCCTTATCTTCCAGATTCACTAAGATTCACTAAGTTTTATGCTGACCCTATCCTAGTTATTTC
Source organism: Corythornis vintsioides (assembly GCA_025447755.1). Lineage (NCBI taxonomy): Eukaryota > Metazoa > Chordata > Aves > Coraciiformes > Alcedinidae > Corythornis > Corythornis vintsioides. Next base: position 130,010 of record JAOEGS010004634.1, on the reverse strand, counting down.
AGCTAACTGTTACTGTGGCTGGAATACAGGCATTTTCAAGACATCACTTCACACAAAAAAGTTTTTTCCAGACAAAGGTACTTAATAAAAGTGGTCATTAAATGTATATGCAGTGTAAAGGTAACAGAGAAGATCATCCTTAAGTGAGCAGCACTTCCCTTGCAAATTCTTAATGTCGCTTGCCCCATAAACTCTATCAAATGAATAACAGATTATGCAGCCTGATGGACAAAAGCTACTAAAACTACTTTGAAATAAATCTTGTGACTGTTTACTGGCAAGTAGAGACCACTAAATTATAAAGGTGGTATGTACAATGGCTCTCCAAAGTAAGGAATAGTTTTATGTTTGACCATGCTCTTTCCCCATAAAGTCATTCTCTGGATTGTCTTTGTTCAAGTTATTAACTAACTGGTGACTTACCATTGCTCAATTCCAAGGATGCTCCATCTTCCTTTGTAAAGGAGGATGCATTCTAAGGGACAAAAGACTTCACGCCTGACTGCCCTTTCCTTGAGAGGCCATTTGCTGCACTATTGTAATTTGACTTACTATTGTACATGAGGGCTTGAATCAAAGGCCTTAAGAAATGAAATGTTGTGTAGATATTTAAAAATTAGTCCTTGAATAGCCAAACAAAATGGAAGATGCAACTCAAAGGAAAGGGAGAAGATGATAAAGATGGTGGTAAGAGGATCAGACAACTGTACTGTGAAATCTGAGATGAGCTAAAGCACAATTTGGTCATTCTAAAACCTATGAACCAGAGATACTGTTAATCTCTCTGCAGCTGTCTGAAATCATAAGTGGTTTCTCCCTTGCAGGAGAAAATTATTCTTGAAGAAGTATTTGAAATAGGAAAGATTGGTGGATGTGACCAAAAGGTATTTTTCCAATTGACTGGACTGTGCCCTTACTTACCCAGTGATGCGTTTTGCAATCCCATCACATGCCCTTGTGTCCAGAAGGCTTAGATATTGTGAAGAGTGCCTCTTCACAAATGGTACAATAATTCATTTTCAGTGCTAGTATCAACTTCTGGCTGCACTCAAATGTACTTCAGTCAAAAAACTTAGAGCTAGAACCTCAACATGACTGCAGACACTCATTGTTAATGAGCAACCTGTCTCAGAGTGGCTGAAATCACTGGAAGGATAATAATGTATGGGGGCAGAGGGTGCCATAAAATGAGAAGGGACCAACTTATCTCCAGCCCCAACCTTCCCTTAGTTTATTCCAAACACAACACTTGGAGGAGCAGGTTATGCCAACAGCTGCCAGCTAAAGGAGAGTTAGTGGTGAGAAGACCTATTGCCAGCATTGTCTTCAAATAGAAATTAAGTTGCTCTAGCCAAATCCCAAAGGCACCTAGTCTCCAAGCACATTAGCCAAGATTCAGAGCTTTGCTTTTAAATACATGTGCAGACATGGGCATTTAATGCAGAAAAAAATATATTAAAAAATGTAAATGGCAGAAGTCAGCTCAGCTTACATAACAGGACAGCAAAAGTAGAAAAAATCCAAGTGGCTCTAATAGCATCTATTACTTTCTTTACATATCAAAAAAAGTTGCATGTTGCTGTAAGACCACATGACCCTAGCTTAGACCCATAGCTAGTGTATATTTAAATACAGAAAAACTATTGTGGGATGAGAATTTAAGCCAGTAGACACAGGTCTACTGTTGGGTCAAGGCAGACTGAGGAGCAGACTGAGCTTTTACTACTAATGTTAGGTTTTTTGGGGGGGAGAGGCAATGGTTTTTTGCATGTTGTTGGCATCATGTTCCTTTGTGTGTGATGCTCTCATCATTTGGTAAAACTGATCTACCACTTCTTGCATCTTCCTGTTTGAAATGTCAAATCCAATTAGAAGGTCACAGTACAAAAATCTCTCACTCGCTGCAATCTAAAATGATATGGTCAGGGCAAGCTGGAGAAATGTCTGCTGCCTGTCAAGAAGGATTCATAGCTTGAGGACATGGTTCAAAATGTACAGAGGACCATTAATTAACACTACCCTATTGATAGCAGGAACAAGCATTATCTAAAATGTAAGCATCACACCTCTGAAGACATTTGTCACTCTCCTTCTCATCCCACCAACCCTATGCCTGAAATGCCAGCAGAATTCCACTGAGGTTCATAGTCTTAAGTGTTAGCCAGCCCTTTACAATTCAAGAATGTTTTATGATCCTCTTTCTGACAGAGGAGGGGTCAGCCACATCCCAAAAGACCCATCAGTATACATGGGACCACAGAAGAAAGCTCTTCCTAGCACTACTTGCAAGGTACAGAAAAACCCTTTAACTCCAGGTGGGAATTTCACCAGTTTTGATCATTGCTTCACATTTGGAGGAAAGGGACAATGGAAACGGACATTTACTCAGACTATGGCAGCTCAGAATTTATTTCCTTTTAGTCTTTACCCCCAGTCTGAGCTGTAATAAATGTCTGTGTCTCAGTAGCATCTGATAACACCCAATCAGAGAGATGTTCTCACGAGGCAGAAAGCTGCACAAAAACAGTGAACAGAATCTGTGTCCTGGAAGACTTTTGCTGTTCCCATTTTGCACCTTCCCTCATTTTGTTTAATATGTAAAGAATTCTCAATCTATAATGTTTAATTTTTAGAAATTGTTAACTATGATTCAACAGTCCATGTGCTTCTGGACTCATTTTTATCTGTACAATCAATTCTAAATCCAAGGGTTATTATAGACCATTGCATTTGATTAATGCTTGACTTTCTACTCCAATTACTACTCTAACAATACCTTATCCAGCATATTTCTTAATCTCAAAGCATTTAACAGAGTATTGCTGTCCAGCTTTAAGTTACATGCTATTCTCCCAAAAAGTCAGGCATTCTGTTTCTTACCTTTGTAAGTGGAGAACTAACCTGTGGAGAGTACAATCAATCCCCTTTATAATAGGTCTAAATATAGACTTTAATACATCATTCTAGAAACTATAAATTAAGAGACAGCAGATGGCCATTCACCCCCAACTCCAAACACCTCCACTAAAAATTAAGACAAAAATATGGATGGCAAGTAAACACTGTTTGCCCCAAACTAGAGACCAACATCTAATTACAATATGGATTTCTTCGTACACTAAATTACAACATGGTTTAGGAAAAGGACTGGGCAGCTGCTAACTTAAAGCCCTAATATTATTTCCTCCTATTTTGTCAGGTGCTGTGTTCAGCCTCAGACTTAAAAAGCAAAAGGCTTCAGTAACCAGCTCCAGGGCTGGGTGAAAAAGATCCAGGATGATCCTTATCATGCCTCCACTGGACCATCAGCCACTCTGATGAAGGGTACAAAAAGAACATGTCAACTTAATGGAAAACACATTCTTTGGAAAACATCCAAGTCTTTAAGAAAATATGCCATTAGCATTATTCTTATCCCCCAGAGTTCTGTAATATCAGATTTAATTACAATAATTGTGACCAAGAAATCATAGCAAGAAAATACAGCCATGAACTGATCTTGCCCAGAGATTCCATCCATCCCAGTAAGAGCCAAAGGCAGCACTAGGAAGGGACTGCAGTACAAGCTCAGCAAGATTCATATCACTTCCAGCAAAATTGTTTCTAAGTACAGAAGAACTCAAAGGGAATGAGAGATGAAGGTGGCAGGTACATGGCTGAGATTCAGGGAAGCACTCCTGGGACAAGGAGACTTAGGAAGAAGCAGCAAAAAGCTAGTACCACAGTGCAGTAGAAATGCAGTGAGAGTGGACAAGTGCCAGACTCCCCAGCAGAACAACCAATGCCCCAGTTGTCATACAATTAACTGGGTTTTAATTTCTGGAATCGGCTAAAGAAACAGACACTACTGTGGCCTCCTCCAGCAACTGCTCAGCATGATCATACCTGGAGAAAAGAGGGGCCAAGCCTACATGGTTAATAGGATGGGTTACAGCATTGACACCTGTAGCTGTACGACTCTGCAACAGGCAAGAATAAGGAGGTAACAACACAGAGCTCTAAAATAAAAGATGAATAAAACAAAATAGCCCAGTTTCTGAAACTTGATAACGTCACCCTACATTTGTGTAACTCATCTGCAAATTTGGTGGATTTTACGCCTGAAGGATTCAGCAGCTTTTCTAAAGATACCCATAGCAGCTGAAGGGTACAGGGATACCCATTCTCAGTACAGGGACACAGGGTTTGTCCAATACTCCGGTCCTGGGATACCAGAAAGTGAAAAGCTTGAACTTACATCAACATGGCTTCGTGCACACAAGAGAAAAGCCTTTGCCAGGAGCACGCAAAGGGTGAGACTGGGTGTCAGCACTTCATAATGGATTACATTAAAGAAAAGGCACCTCAGCAAAATAGAATCCCAGAGGTTTAATAATTCTTTCCAAAATGGGCAAGCAAGTGGCCCAGAAAAAGAGAATCCCTCAGTAGGTAGAAAACAAAGTTTTTAGGTAGCATTTCTCACCTTCCAGCAAGCATTCTTTCAACAGGAAAGTAACAGAGTTATCAAAGAATGAGAAATAACTATTCATCTATTGCCTACAGCCTTTCAGATACAGGAAAAAGAGTATTTGGCTATGAAATTGCATGACAGCAATTTACTCCATATAAAGATATGAAGCATTCCATGTCATACAGGTGACAACATTTAGAAACACTTAGGTTGTCATCAAAGGGAGGGAGCAAAAGAAAATAGCTGTGTTCTCTATTTGGATTTCCTGCAGGCTTGGTGACATATCTATGAATCTATGAATCTCCTGTACTGCAGCAGTGCTGTGGCAATGCCTCAGAGCCTCAGCCTCAGACCAGGTCCCCCATGAGCCCATGCATTGTGCAATCATGACATTTAAACTGTTCCAACTCCTTGACCATTTTAAAAAAATTTCAAGTGCTTCTGAATGTCTCCAATACCAGACCTAATAAGCTGGTTTTGGGTGGCAAAATGTACATTTAAAAAAACTGTATAAAAAAAGCTGTACTAATATTCAATGTCCAAGAAAAGACATAACCAGGTGGAATGGTCTCATTATGCTCAACCATACATCTCACCTACCCACACAGCCTCTTTATGCTCAACTGTGTCACCTGCCCACAAGACTTCTTCCTTGAGGACAAGTCTTATTTTATTACCCATATTATACTAGAGGAGAAAAAAGTTTGAAATAGTCCTAGTTGTTTAGAAGGCTCAGTATCGTGTACCCCAAGAGGAAATAAGAATATGAAGACTCTTGAGGTCCCATGGGGAAGTACTATATGGTCATCTAAGCTGCATATGGGCTCTGCAGTTTCATTTGAGCCCAAACACATTCCTCTGACTTAATCAGACACCTTTTGTTTGATTAGGATAAATGCCTCTGGAGGCTTTGATCATTCCATATCACTGTTTCCATGCCACAAAGTACAAAATCAGTAAAAGGGTTTACTACAAAATACTGCACAAGACCCATGGCACCAGAGTAGCCCTTGAAGCATTTCAGCACTAGACAGCCCCAACAACTTCTCACTGCAGACACTGGGGAACCAAGACCCAAATACACTGCCTGGGGCATCAAGCTGAACATGATGTCCTCTCACATACCACTCCTCATACATAACATGAACTTGAGTAATACCACACGGGTTGTGTGTATGCTAGCTGACAAATGCCAGTCTCACTTCTAATAGGAGGAGAGCAGACTCCTGGCACCACAGAGACTCTAAATACAAGATATTTAGATGGAGAATTTGTTTTTAATTATTATTACTTTTGTTGTTGATGTTGGTTTTTTCCTTGAAGTTACACTAAATACGGCCTGTAATTTATCTCTATCTGGAGAATGTTGGTGCTTGATGGATCCTCAGCTGACTGCTAGAAAGGACTGGGATAAGCACTAGATTGCCTTGTCTATCAGGTACCCTCATACTTGCAGGAACATGCATACTTGTGCTTCACAAGATGCAGACAGTCCTGGGCAGGAGCGGAGATACCCACAGATGAGCTGTACTGCTTTGCCACAACATCTGAAAAGATTCACTTTCACTAGGGTTAGGGATATGGTGCTCCCATCATTCAGAAGATGAACAGTGAAACTGAGTACTCTCCTACCAGGGACATCCTAGTGAGTCTTGGCAGGCAGATCCAGTCTCCATGTGTCATGTCTCAACTGATTGGAGGAAGCACAGCTTGTCACAAGCTTGCAAGATGAATAACAAATACCCCTTTCGTTGGTTTAACCTTTGGTTGCTTAGCCCTGCAGTTCAATCTCACTGAACTACGAACAACAATCACAAACCATGAGTATTGAGAAGGGAGTAATAGCCTCTCTGTTCCAAAAAAAGGAAGTTTAGTGTGAACTGCACTATTTAGCATGAACCCACACCAGATGATTATGAAATGAATTAGCAGTAAAAGATATTTAATGTATAAAGGCCTTTTAAAAAGATAAATAAGCCAGGCTCCAAATTACCATTAAAATTAACTTCCATCGATGCTCTGCCAGTGCTGCTGAACTAATAATCTTTGCAAAAGCAGAGTGGATTGCTTGATGATTGAGTAATATCAATCAACTAGTTGCTTCATTTGGAGATCAGAGGGTTTTGTTTTAAAGAGAGAAGAATAAATTAGCACCACTAAGGGTTCCCCCATCCACATCTCTCCCCACTTCCAGCACCTATTCTCTGGCATGACTTTCCCAAGCAGAACTCCCTATATTTAAGTAACAACCAACCATAAATGCAAAGCAAAAAACCCACCCTGAGAATTAAAGCTCCAAATATAACAGTTGACAGCCCACAGGCAGCTGAAGTGTTATATTAAACTATCACACAACTAACCACAGCCAAGTGATGTTCAGGTGAGCAGACACAGCCTGTGCTGGTTTCTTTCCCCATGGCTCCACAGCAAGCAGCCAATCTCTTTCCAAGGGTTTTGCCTGTTTCTTTCATAGACTTACAAGCAGCACTATAGGGTCTTTTTCAGCCCTCTTCCTTGTTAAATATCCATTTGAGATAGCTCAATGCTTATAATTCCCATGGCTTATAAACCACCCAGTTTTTTGATCCATGCTACTGAGCTGCAGCTGGAGGCCATTAAGCAGGGAGCCAGTTGTGACAACAGTAAAGGATCTTCAAGAAGAAAAACAATTCATCTGAGAGAATTGTGACTGCCCCAGAAACTCAGAGGAACTCTCAGGTCACTCAGAACACTCTCATCAGTAGTCTAAACTGAAGCAAGCATATAAATAAATATCTCAGGAACTATTCTTTGTTACTTATGCCCAGACATCATACAAACATTTTGCCTTTGACTCCCACAGGCTAGGAGAAGTACTTTGCCTCCATCACAAGGCTTGGCCTCACCAGAGGTTCTTTGTACAGACTGCAAGTAATCAAAACCAAATTAAGTAGCACACCTTGATTTCTGAGGAGTCCAAGTGACTACAATGCAATCCAAATGAGGGGTATTGACACGTGCATCTGCTACACCCACAGGAGAGAGGTTCTTGAGATTTGCTCATATTAGCTTCTTCAGCAGCACACCTTAAACATGAAAGGATTGGACCACTTAGTAACTTAAGTGCATCCATTGCTTTAAGGGCAAAGAAGGATCAGCACCAACAGCTGCAGCAAAACATGGCTATGGTATGCTCTCCATGCTACATCCCAAAACACCCTGTAGAGACAAGGAAGTAATGGCAGGTATGGAAAGGAATTGAGGGACAGCCAAAGGGTACATTCTCCACTTTGTTACAAGATCACGTGGAAAGCCAACAAGGTAGAAAGAGCTCATTCTTGTGGAAAAGGAGAGAACTCACATCAATGGGGCAAGACTGTCAACTATGAGAAGACAAAGGTAAGAATGAGACCAAACTTAAAAAACCAGAAGCAAATTAAAAAAAAAAAAAAGTAGGTGCAGTCCTACACATTTTGGTGAAAATAAAGGGGAAAAAAAATTCTACCTTTTTTGGCATTTACAACTGGGATTACACAGAGCTGTTACTTGCAATAGCAGAGGACTTCACTGATTCAGCCACTCTCAAGTCAAACACAGGGGTGTCAGGTGAAGACATAGGATTTCTTGGAATTAAAGAGGGAACACACATGAGTAACTGAACACTTTAATTCCCCTTTGTATAGTCTACTACTCTGACCATACAAAGTTATTTGAAGAGCTCTCTACTCAGCTAACATTTTTAATAGAGATCAACCACCTCTCCCCTCCATTCCACTATATCCACCCTTCCCCAGACTAGCCCAGTGCAGCCATTCAGAGCCTTCTGTGCAGCACCAGAGCTATGCTGCCTTTTACAGAAGTGCTGCCAAGAGTACTTCAGTTGGCATTTTTCCCCTGAAGGATAGAAAATTATTCTGAAATTACTTTGTCTGCTAATGAACTGCAGCTTCTTTCTGTTATAGATCTGGAACACTGATTCCTGCTTCACATATTTGCCTTAGTTTAATTTTGTTGTTTGTTTTGTTCTACATATTTGTTTCTCTCATGATGAAAACTAGGCAAAATACTATAAAAACACAGGAGAAAATGCCAATGTTAAGGGAAAATGATTTTTTTTCTGCTAAATCAAGTTAGTCACAGTGGGCAAGAACAACCTCAACAGAAAAAGAAAACTTGCAAATATTTTATTTTGGGGGAGGAACTGAATTCACTGGTGCATGTTTCACTAATTGAATATTCCCTAACCCCTTATATTTAACATAGGTACTTCTAGTAAAGTAATACTGGAGTGAAGACTTCTGGAGTCAAAACAATTGTGCTAAAAATTACTTGGTGCAATAGGTGGATAAAGTAGGTGAAATCTGGGCAACGCTGAGGACCTGACTCCAATTACATCCTCTCCATGCCCAGCTCTCCCCAGGCCACAGCAGACATCTGAGTTCTATGCTCCTCTGCTTTATTTTCCAGAGAAACAGCAAGTGTTTAGCAGGACTGGAGGTGCTTAGGTTTATATTCTCAATCAGGAGTGACTCCATTATATCTTTGGCTTGTAACTGGGAGGGCACATTTAGATTAGGTGTAAGGAAGAAATTGTTTACTGTGAGGGTGGTGTGAAATTAGAACAGGTTGCCCATAGGGTCTGTGGATGCTTCACCAAGAGGTTAATTTGCTCTGAACTTCGAATGCAGCAGAGACCATTTCCACCTTTCAAAGCAGGTTTAGCTCAGATTTATCCACAACCAGAGGTGGTTGTATATGGGTCAGATTCTGAAGACAATCCCTGCCAAGCTCAGTACCATTCAGCCACCTCAGTTTAAAACTTAGATGCTGTGTGTGGTGCACATGCAGTTGGTATTTTTGTAAAGATGCCCATCAATTACAGAAACAATTAAATACATCTCTTCCTGCTATGCAGTGAAGTGCATTTCAATAACACTCCTGTGTACTTATTGTTTTCTCCTGGAAGATCTCCAGAATGATAAACATTCATTAATCACCATGAAGCACCTGTACAGTGCAAAATTTGAAAACTACATCAACCAGGTGATCAGAGACAGAGCTAGAGGCCATTTTACATTAGGACAACTTCATGCTGCTCTGCTGACATACAGCCAACTTGCCATGAGCCATCCCAGCCCCAGAAGAGTTATTTTTCTTGTAAGGAAACATACCCCAAGCAAAACCACCCTTGCATTTGTCAATCATCCCAAAAGCTTTAGCCAAGAGAGGAGAGGGGAGATGCAGGAATCCATGAACAGGCAATCAACTAACCCAGCAGCTAATCCAGACCATAGGTTGTCAGCACAAGTGACCTTCAGCCACCTTTAATGAGTTTTCATGGGTCAGGATGTAGGTAAAAGGAGGACACAGCCAGACCCCACATTTTCCTACAGGATCACAGAATTAGTTTAGCTTGATGAGTTGCATCTCAGGAAGAGAGAACAGACCCTTGCCCTTGTAGCAGGTGGCTCCCACTACCCACACCTGACACAAGATTCTCAGTGAACAGCCCATTGCATAAGACTTCACTGGAATGAACAAAATCTAGAAGCTAGACTCAGAGGGTAGCCTGTGTTCAAAGAAGTTTTTCACATTATTACTGCAATAAAAGCTGCTCCTGGAAAAAAAGAAAAAAGTCATACTAGCATAAGCTCCAGTACACTGTGTTAGAGGCAAATCACCCAGTACTAATACAGCTTATTTTTGTTCCATGACTGGAACAAACTACACTGTTTGAAAAGTTGGAGGCAACTAAGAAAATTCAGACACCAATGGTTTTTTCCTTATTTCTCACCACAATTGCTAACACATCACCTGTTTGATCACAGGCCATTTGAAACACTGTACCAGTGTAGAAAAAACCCATTAAACAAATTTTACAGATAATTTCCTCTGCAGAGTACTACTGTCTGACACTCAATCAGGAGAAAAGTTTTGCTACTTTCATTTGTATACATGAGTATGTGTGAATATACATGTTTTAATTAAGCCTTATTAATGTACTTACTCTATTTTCTCGGTATATAATTATACAGTTATACAGAAAACCCTTCCAAAGACTAGATGAGTCAGGAGTTTGAAAACAAGATATGAATTGCCAAATTTAGCCCATAGTACAAACACAGCTATCCAACTTAAGACTGTAATCTAGAGCAGACTGAATAATTTATGTACAACTTTGACAAGTTTTGTCATCTTTTCTTTGTTAATTGTCTGCTAACAGGCTGTAAAAAATCTTAAATTTATTCATTATTCAAAATGATTCATAAATGCCTTCACTGACTAACTCTTGGCCTACAAATATCTTAAGCTATGACTGTCGTAACTCAGTAAATAATTTGCAATTCATGGTGTAACTTATGTAATAAATTTCTTCACCTTATGTAACTAGCTTGAATAGTTTAAACCGCTGACAAACACAGCATACATTTTTAATTGCACACTTGCAGTTAACAGTTGGGTGGTTACAGGAATCACCCTCCCAGGAAACAAATAATGCCATGTGATTTAAGTTGCAAATATCAAATCTTTCATTTGAGGTCGTGCTGTGAAACTCACTTTCTTTGCCCACACAATGAATTGTGCAAGTCTTCAAGCTAGCTGGGAGTTCTCCACACATCCTTATGCTGTCCCAGTAATACTTAAAACTTCCAATTATGCATGATTGTCAAATTCAGAAAATGACACTTTCTTCATCCTCCCTATAGGACTCCAAGATTTAGAAGCTGCATATTTACCAAGAAGCTGCTGCCTTTTTCCACAATTCATGCACAACAAGCTCTTCATTGGGATTACACTAACATGCTCTCTGTTGCTACCCTCCACTTCAGGGTTTTAAGATAAAGACATGAAACTACATCACAGAAGACAGTTTTAAGCAGCTTCTCAAACAAATTAGGAGCTTCAGACAATCAGGGTTTACCATTTATCTCAGAATCCAATTCCACAACTTATCACCACAGTCAGTTCTGTATTGTATTGAACTAACATTTTACTTTTCAACTCATTATTAATTACTTGCTCTATGTGTTTCCCTAAACTTCCCCCTCATTAGAGCCATAGAGAGTTTAGGTCCTCTCTTTTCCTCCATGTTTTGGGTCAAGGTAAAAACCACATTTTGATACTATTAATCAGTGTCTCAAAAGTAACCCTTCTAATTGAGCATAAAGTTAGGAGAAAGATGGTGACTTTAATGGAGCTCCTACTTAACATGAATAGAAGATCTGATATCTGGCCTTACTGATTTAGCTTTAAAAAAAAAAATTGCTCCTAAGCCAATCATCCCAAATGTCCCAGATTTTACTGTTCTTTCACTTTCCACCAGTAATATTCCGATAGAGTGAAACATTTCTGTGCAGCCAGACAAGAGCTATCAACAGTTCAGTGGTACTCTGATATTTGTCCTCTTCTACACTTACAATACTTTTTTAAATCCTACCAGTTTACTGTCTCTTCTCATACATTTACACCTGTTCATATTTTTCATTAAAAGGAACTATTCCCAGACACAACTCTGCCCTTCAGCAGTGAGAGCTCTGTAGAGCCCAGAACTGAAACAAGGGGCACCATGAAGGCTCTGACAATACATCTGTGAAGCATCTCTTGTCAACAAGCATAGGACAGTGATGAATCAGATCCTAGGATCAGTGCCTTGAAGAAAGGTATTTATTTAGTAATTTAAGTCTTCCAAAATGGAGGGAAAAAAAAATCCTGCTACTTTCCATAACTATACACTTTTATGGAAGCATTACTGAAAATTTCAATTTTACATTTATTAAACTAGGATTTATTTATAACAACTTTATGATGACATCACTGTAATTTAACAAAGGAATAACAAAAGCAGATGAGCCTATCTTGGGCTGCCTAAAAAAAACCAAAAAAACAAAAAAACTAAAAAGACTGGTATTATCTTCCCACAACTATTTTCTTATTTTCCAGACAGCTCTCACCTTTGGGATTCCATCCATCCTCAAGACTTTGCCAATGACAACAGACATTCCTGCATATTAGCCCTGAATGTATGCATATTCCATTATTATATTTGTGGAGGACAACTGAAAACATACCTTGAATATCTGGCTATTGATTAGTAATCGGAAGAAAATAAAAACTAAGCCAGTATTTGCCAGCCATGCATTGTTTTTTATATCTCCTTTTCAGAGATAGATGGACTTTTTCACACATTTGAAGTGAATATTTTCAAGTAACACAGAATAAAATCCAGACACAAACAGAAGTATTAAAACCTAGACCTTAGACAAAAATCCTACATGAAAGAGACAGCCTTTCTTATCCTTTCCCCATTTATAATATTCCTCTCAGCAACATTCAGCACAAAGTAGCAGTTATCCCCAAAATGTGACACAATGTGATGCATATTATAATAGAGTTCATTTAATATTATCACTTATAATACATAAAATGTCAATTCAGTTAGGCTGTTACTATTATAACTTCCTGGTGATAGTGTGCTCTACAGATGCATGATCTAGTGCTCTTGGCATTTGTTACTTAGGGGACAGGGACAGCAGAGGAGAGTGTTGCTATTGCATTATACAAGGGACCATCAGACAGTAAGAAAGCTGTTGGAACCATGGGTTTCAATCTATTTAAACTCATGGACCTATAAAGCATCTCAAGTTAAGGGTATGGATCCCTGAATAACAAATTTAAATCTAATGACAATAGCCTCACTTCTCATTATCTTTCACAAACCCTTAGAATTAGTTCCTGGACCATTGGTCAAATACCATTACTCTAGGGCAGCAAAGAATTGCATGCTGACACACACTGGACTGCTGACCAAGTCAAAAGCTTATTAATGGCACCTATTGCCACAAGGCAGAAGCTCCTGCGGCTGCCCAGGGTCTCCGGCTCTGTTGTCAGCACATGGATACCCTTGTAAGTAACTGCCCCCAGTAAGCAGTACCAGTGCAATAAAGAAATCTGCACAAACATGTCAAGCTGCGCACAGAAGACTTTGCTGGGTAAAGACCTAAGCAAGGACACAGTGCGAGAACTTTCAACTCTTGCCTTGGCAAGTCACCAACCCCACATTCAGAACTCCCAAAGCAGAAAAGCAACACATATCTAAAGAACACCATCAGTCCATTAGTTCATCTGAATCCCTTTTTCCTAATCCCTTTCACCCCAAACTAAGATTTTTCTTGGGAAAGTGTCAATAAACTCCTTGCTTTTTAAAAAATCTATTTCCATTTACTTTAAGTAAATGGCAACCAGATGTACATGAAGCATTTCTTCCTCACTGCTTCTTCAGCAGCTCCACTGACCCAGTCATGCTGGGCCCCGGTCTCCTTCAGGCCCACAATCTCAGGGGCCATCATGGCCTGTTGGTGCTGGGACAGCTTCAGCAGAAGCTCTCAGGCAGAAAAAAACTACAGCCTCCCCAGACTGAAAATTAAATAGTTTAAGAGCCAGCCTACATGAGGATGACTCTCTGCCACCCCTGCTCAGCCAGAGGCTCCAACTGGGCAGGTTTCAGTGCTGTGACTCCTTCCCAGGCAGTTGGGTTTGTTACCAGGATCACACACAGCCACTGGGCCGGCCAAGCCTGTGCAAGGGTATCACCCAGCCCAAGCACCAGTGCTCCTCAGATAGACAGTGTTACATTAATTGACTCATGAAAGAAAACCCTTCAGCTCCTCTTAAGGGGTGATAATAACACAAACCAATGGCAAAATGTCCCCAGGCCAAGGGAAGAGCCAGGAAATAAAAAGATGCCATTTCACCCCCAAGCCAATTCAGTTTATGTCTCAGGCTGCAGAGCTGAAAGTTACACAAGCCCTGAGGACATGGGGGAGGTCCCTGCAGTATCAGCAGGTCCCATGGCACTTTCTGGACCAGGGGAGCTCCCCACCTGAGGGAGATGCCACATATGTGCCCACAGAGTCACATTCCAGGGTACATGAGCAGCACTGATTCTTACCCCTCTCCATTGTGGGGTCTCAGACAGCTACTGCTTGCCTTCACACAGCCTGTCTGCAGCCCCATGGAGGACACCACTAAAGCCCACACTTACTGGTTCAGCTTGCCAAGGCTGCAGCACCCTTGTCTCAACCCACAGGGATTCCTCAGCACCAGCTCCCACCAGCCATAAAAGGTGTTCCAGGTGCACAAAAACAGGTCCCACATGCACCACAAGGCCCAACACAGCACATACCTTGTTTAAATGGCAGGCACAGCCTCACAAAATCAGACAGAGAAGACTAGTAATGGAGTCCACCAGCAGGAGAGAAGCAGAACCACGACACTCCCTGGAGACAGACTCAGATCACTACCCTCCCACAGGACCCAAAAAAGAGATACTGCCTCGAGGGCTGTGCTGAAATAGCTCTGGGCACAGCTGTGGGCAGGCCCCAGGTGAAGCCTATTGTGACTGAAGGGCGGGCCCATGATGGCTGTTAAGGTCTGTCAGTGCAGGGGGCCTGCCCCACCTCTGCAGGGAGGCTGTGCTGCCATCAACCCCATGTGGTGTGTGTAGCTTGTTTTCCACAGGGAGACGTTGATATATCCAGAGCATATCCAGTGCTCTGCTCCCCACTGCTGCTCCTTCAGCCACCCACAGGAGAGGTCCCTGCACTGAGGGATTGCAGCTACTGAAAATGGTGCCACTAGTGTCTGGTTAGTATCTTGTCCTGCGACAGCAGGGTTTGAGTTAAATATGGTGTTTCTTTTTCACTCAAGAAAACTGCAAACTGATAAAAGACAAATCCTCTCATAAATTTTTGGGGGGGGGGATTAGTTACAACACTTATCAGAAGCCAGTAATATCTAGGGGTCTTATGTGTCTCCCCCTTTAGTAGTAAACAACCACTGAAATAAATAGTCAAGCAAAGAACAAGAGGAAAGCATCAAAAACTTCCACCCCTGAAGCAGCACTCAGAGGACATGTTGGGCTTCTGACTCTCGCTCACCTCAGTCCTGCAGAAAAAAGCAGCATTTGCAGCTGCTGGCTGAGGCATACCCTTGCTCATCTCTCCGGCTTCTTGTCCTCACCCACAGACCTGTAGCAGCACTCAGGCATGTTTCATGCCCACTGAAAATGCCCTCAAGAAATATAAAGAAAGCAAGGATCAAAGGTCTGATCAAGAGCTATTGTCTTCAGATGTGAACTGTCTGCCATGATGCAGATGAACAAAACAAAATCAATCTGAACTTTACTTGAAGAAGAAACCAAAATTAAAAGGAGCATAGGTCTCACTCACCAAGGGTGTGGGTCCTGATAGAAGCTACGCTGCAGGTAGAGAGAAGCTGGGTCTTGGCTAATGCAGAGATCTGTGTAGTAGCACTATAGAAGAATTTCACCTTTAAGGAAGAAGACAACCTTTGCTCTTAATTTTGTGGTAAGGGACATAATGTGTTAACTCTCCACATTTTTATGTATTTAGACTAGACATTTAGATAAAAAATTTGCAAGACTGGGCTATGCTAACAAGATTCCTGAAATGTGTACGCTCACTGGGAACATAATATGGAAGTCATAACCATGTAGCAATAAATTAATATGCAAATTAATGTGTTGGGTTAGAAGAGGACAGGTTGAATGAATGAACAGTGCATTCACAAAGACAGCATTTTTTATATTTCTTGATCATCTTGTTCTGTCAGGCCAGAAGTTCACAAGTGTGAAAGGGATAACAAGCCCCTACAAGGTTTGTGGCGTTAGAGGGGTGCTTTAGTGGTACTAATGAAGCAGGTGACCGCTGACTTTCCATAATATTCTTTCTTGTAAAAGTAACTAGCATTAATCAGTCTCTGTAATGTCATATCTGACAGTCACCTCTTTACTTTGGCCTGGTTTTGTCTGGCAGAATATATGGAAAAGATACCAAGTGCAGACAAAACAAAGTGTGTGGTAGATGGATATTGTCTCAGATAGGTGAACTGATCTCCAATGGTCTCTAATCTCTCTTGTGGTGGAGGCTGACTCCATGTAGTACAGCCTCGAAGTTTCACCTCTAGGGCCTGTTAGCTACCTCTGTAGATAATTTACTGACAACAAAACCTGAAAAGAAAGTTAGTACTACATATTTTGACAGCTGAAGGTTCTTTGTACTTTCCAGACTAATTTGTCACTTCCTTGTGTGTCATTTCTCATGATATACCCCTTTGAATTGCAAAAAGTAATTATTCTCCTCTTAGCATTAACACCCACCAAATATTTGTAGTCTCTTAGCGCATCCCCGCCTTCATCATCTCTTACCTACATAGCACTTCTCATCTTTCCACCTAAATCAATCCTGAAGCCATACTGATATTTTTTGTCATTCTTCTTTGAACTGCTTTTATTTTGTCAAGACACTGCTAGTAAAATTTTGAGCAAGGCTGGATGTGATGGTTTTAAGTGCGAATGCATCAGAACTGTATAGAGTAAATCTATTACCACCCTGAGCTGCAGTACAACGGTGTTGAGTGCTTCCACATATGCAGCTCAAAATCATATTGTCCATTTTCTGCAAACATGCTGCTTTACAAATGAACATATAATGTCCAATCTCAAGTCTCAGAGCTGATCTCCAGGCTTTTGCTTCTGGATGGCATGAGTTCCAGATTATTTTTGTATCTTGCTATTTCCATTAGGAGACATACACACAGCTCACAGGCTCAGAAAATCTCAATAGGAGGAGCGTAAGAACACACTATAATAATCAGAACAGAAGGCTTCAACAGAGTTTTCATAGTCTCCATGGAATTTTGCCCCCAAATAAAAAAAAAAACTGGTTTGGCTAAATCTTTGTTTAGTTTCTGTGTACACAGAGATTACTCCTGGAACAGCAAAGGGCCACCAAATCCCACAATCACCCAGTCCGGAGACCATTGGAGCAGCAACCATCACTAAACACAACTTACATAGCCTTGGATTACGTATAGCTACATTCCCACATTGAAGGAAACTGCTGAGTCTCCAGTCACAGGATCAGAGAGACACAAGATACAAAATGTTGCTGATAGATGGGCAGGAGATTCAGAAAGCAGTGAGGAAACAGTACTGGAGTGGTGTGAGTCAACACACATGGGAAAATCAAAGAGCACACAGAGGAGGATCCCTGCACCTCTCTTTAAAAGCCTCCCAACCTTGCCTTGTTGGTAAGGTATAGGTCTTCTCTTCCCTGGACTGACTGCTGCCCACTCACAGTCCTGAGGCTCCCTGAGAAACAAATTACCCATGTGTTCCTGCCAAGGGAGGCCAGGACTGCCACATGCTGGCCACTTCTGGATCTTCTAAGAGAAGGAACCTTATGAGCTACACTGCAGTTTTCAAGGCACCAGGACAATGGAAAATGGGCAGGGGATGAAGGCTGGGTTAAATATGATTTATCACATCTGATTGAGCCAACAAAATCTCCTATTTCTCCAGACAGAAACTGAGTAACTCTAATAACATCGTGACAGTAACACTCTTCCTTCAATAGCACACTCTTTACTACAGATTTCAGAGGGCTCTACAATGGATGTATTTCAATTGCCAGCTGATCAGGATGAGGCTCAGGGAGGTGAAGTTGCTTCCTAATGTGGTCTCACAGCAGATCAGGGAACACAGACTGGCCATCACGCCCCTGCCCTGGTGAACTAGTTGCAAAGCAATGCTTCCTTTCAGCATGATTTTCCCTGTCTATTTAATGGGGATCACTTCTGCTTCAAACTGAGGAATACACTTCCTCCAGTTTCTTACAGTTACACTGGTGACTGCATCCTCACCTCACCATGAAGAGATGGAAAATGGCAGATAGCTGCACAGATCACTGGCAGTTTCTGTCACAGCCCATGTCAGGCTGCCACATTTGTACATTAAATACACAAATGCACATGTCAAGGAGCTCAGGAGGGTGTTCAGTGTCATGTGTCAAACCTCACAAAGTACTGTGCTCAACAAAGAGAGCTCTGGGGCTGAAAACACCAAAATCTGACCACATCTTCCATTAGCCAGCTGATCATTTTGCAAAGCAGAGCCTCCTATATTCCTCTCTTGTTCCCTCAGCTTTGATCCCACAAACCCCTTTTGTTTTGGAAGCTAAAGGATGGAGGGAAGGAAGGCAAATAGGATTTCTCAAAGGTTTTAATATCCCAGGGGCCCACCAGTAGGTTTGACTGGGAAATAGTCTGCTGAAATGAAATGCACTTCTGGTGCAGGAAACCACTACATAAAATAACTCAGTCTTGGGAGCTCTGCTCTTCAGATGATCCTGCTCTGGCTTGCTTTACAGATAGCACATATTTAACCAGTTAATGATGGAGAGTCAGCCTGGCTATGGATGAATGGATTGGGTTAATCTTTTTTGTCTTGTATATGGTAAACACCAACTTGTCAGCTAAATCCAGTCTGTAGAAACTTTATTAAGGATGATTATGCATGAGTCAGAGAGGACACAGCTTGACTTTCAGATCTCAGTTTAAGGGCTGGCTGGTTAGAAACATCACCTTGAAAACCAGTAAATTTGATCTGGATGCCACTGAAGAAAATAAATACAGAGCCTGGTGACATCATTTTTCTCCAAAGTCACTTTTCTGTCTGCAGCAGGATTTTACTTTTCTTGGGATGAAGAACTTCCTTTTGGCTTTTCTTGCTTTGCACTTTATAAACTACCAAAGAAAAAAAATAAATAAAAGGAAAATATAATCGGCAGTTTTGTGCAATGACATTCTTAGCTCTGACACTACATATAGCTTCAGAGGACAGAAACTAATAGAAGTTATTTATAGGGTTTTTAAGTTGAGTAGACAGAGGTCAAGATGTTTACCTGACCCATTGCTACAGTCAATGGGCTGGAGGATGTTTTAGAGGAACCAAAGTAGGATGAAATATTTACGGACCCGTAATAAAGCTACACTTTATGAAAAATTAAAATTTAATTATCAAATTATTTTTAACTTTTTTTCACATTAAAAATAGAATCTAGAAATTGACAATCAAAACATTTAATGCCAAATTAATTGTGCAAGATCAAGCTAGTAAAGAATGATCCATCAGATACAGTTGGCTAAATGGAAAAATCATGAAAAATTACATTTGAATCAAGCTCAATAAAATTTGTAAAGCTTTTCACAGAAATGTTAAGACAAAAAAAAATTATTTGAGGTCAACACAGAATGTTTTGGTCAAACCATAATGAAATACCATGGTATTTAACATTTTTAACTGGATCAATTTTAGCTCGAGAAATATTGCCTTAAAATTAAAGTCTGTTTTAAGAATACAAAAAATTATAATTTCTACAATGCTATTTTTCATGCTGAAAAAAAAAGTATTTTATTTGCCTTGACCTTTCCTTACCTTCTAACACTATACTGACTATTCTGTCAAAATTGACAAAAATTCATAAGAGCCTTTGCTTCTCCCCCAAAACTGATAATTTTACCTTTTATGAAAAAATATTTGACCAGCTCTGCAGCACCAGTAATTCAACCATGTCATAGAGATGTCATTCTTTTTTCTATGTGTCTGGTTACATTGACCTGAGGCTTTATTCAGATTTACAATACTGGAGACAAGAGTCTGCATTTCTCTTCATTGCCTGGGTAGACTATTACTTGAGCTGTTTAGGAAGGAAGGATGCTTTTATAGCTAAGGCATAAGACTAGCAATCAAGATATTTGGACACATTTCCAGCTCTAGCTTAGATTTTTGTGTGATTGTGGACAAGGCATCCCAAATTTCTTGACAAAATAAGGAAAACAGAATATCTCAACAATTCTTTCACTGTTCAGATTTTATGCATTAAGTCAAGTCTTTTTTCCTTAGTTCATTAGTCAACAAAAAATTAAATACAGAGTCCTTAACTGGGGACTAGGTCTTCTGCTGGGACCCTTGGTAGAAATCTCATGATGAAGCTCAATTTTAATGCTTTTGAGGTTAATTTGTTAATTTATGGTTCCGCTTTTTGGAAGGTGGAAGCTGCACACTTTTTCCCATTATCAGAGCTCACCATAAGCTGGCAACCTGTGCTGCTCCCATTTGGTGATGCCCTTCTCATTTACCAAAACCATTGCTTGCTTCTCCCGAGCCTTAGCTGCCCAGATGAGCTGCACCTCAAAGATTCTCACCTGGCACCACACGCTAGTGCCACATGAGCCACATGCTGCATCAGTACAAGCTAACTGAGGGCTGTGGCTCCCCAGTATAGTTATGCCATGCTGCAACTCCACTGAGGTCCATCAAAATACTCCTGTCCATGTTTTCTGCTCCCTTTCAAGAGCCCCTTTCAGTAAGCCTCACTGGCACCATACCACCTCCCCTGCTGTGCCACTTGGTGCTGATGGTCGGGGGGCTCAAACACATCTGTGCAACCCACGTTCAGCTTCAGCAAAGATGGCCTTGCTCTGAAAAGCCAGTTGGCAAGAGCAGCTGAACCCCCTTGGCCTCTGCTCAGCATTGCCACGTGGAGAGCCACACAAGGCACTCTGCACCCCAAACCACCCCAGAGAAGAGCATGCAGGGCGCTGAGCAGGGGTGCTCCTACAAGGGTGACCCAACAGCAGGATCCAGTTTATGACCATGACTGCAGGAGTACAGATGGCTGCAGAAGCACCCAGAGTGCAGTCACAGCAAAGCTTTCCCCCTCTGTAAGGATCACTATAAAGACATGATTAAGCAATAGCAAAGGGTTGGCCTCTGAAAAGGCACCTTCCACTGCTCTATTCCTACAGCACAGAGACATTTCAAGAACACTACAGCTGTCAGGGTTTGGGGAGAGGAGAGTGGTGGAAAAGGAGAGGCTCTGCAGGTTTAGCAGCAGGCAATAGACAATATGTGCTAACCAAGATAAATTAAAAGATAAAGCAAAAGCAAAATTAAACATATTAGTTCTTAAAACAGATGCTTTCAGCTTATTCAAACTGAGCAACTACTTTGGTGTCTTGGTTCTGAGAAAAATGAGCTATTTTGACTTTCCAGCTCAGTTCTTGCAAAGACTTCCCCAGCATGGGAAGCTGCTGCCTGTAGCTTGAAGCAAAATGGCCCAACTGTTCTCCCTCCTACTGGGCCATGGCTCTGGCTCTGCATCTCACCCCATCTGTACCCTGACAAAGCCAAGAACCTCTGGGTAGTCATAGCGAGTCTGATGGCTCAGAAAGACCTGGCAGGCAGCATGTCTGTTTGTCCACAGTGTGACATCCCGCGTAGGCCAAGGCTGAGCGTGTTCTCGCATCTGCACACTAGGTAAAAAGTAATGTTCTGGGCACAGCCTGGACTGCCAATCTCTGCCCTGCCTCAGCAGAGACAGGGCCAGAGGCTGCCAGAAAGACTTTATGCCACCTTTGTATCTTCTGAAGATGGAAGTTGGTCTGCAAAGTGGGAAAGGCCCATGCACAAGTCAGAGCAGCCCCAGAGACTGCTCTAATTTATGCAGGCCTGAAATAGCTTTTACAGCTATTTTGCAGCTTTGTTATTTTCATTCTCTTGAAAGTGAATAAGCACAAAATGTAAAGCCTGTTCTCCTTGCACTTTTGCTGAGGTTTCAGTCCAGCCATACTGACCCTGGCTCTGCTTAAGATTTCCCCAGAAAAGCACCATTTGTGATAGTGGTTTGGTAATGCAGACAACTGTCTGCTAATAATTGACTGAGACCAATACATTTCACGTAAGCCACTTATGGTAATAATTTCTGGTGACCAGTGATGCAGCAAGGGCAAATTAAAACCCATGGATGAGGGACTGCATAGTCCCTTCTGAGTCCCTTAGGACATCCATTCTCCAGTGGCGATAACTGAAGTAGCAGGGGAGCTTGTGTAGAAAACTTAATTTGCAAGCAAGTAAATATCTTGGAATTTGTGCAGGGCTGTCAGCAACGTGACTCTGCTGGGCTGGAAATATTCTGAACAAATATGATATGATGGTGAGACTGGCCACCACCAAGTTTTTGGCACCATGTCACTCCCAGAGCTCTATTTTAAGGTTTCAAGTGGTGTAGAAAAGTGAATTTCTTCCCAGAGACAGAAACTGCTACCCCAGAAACAAAACAAACACAATAATTGTTACTTCTTTTTCCCTTTTACTGTGTCCATTTCTTTTAACTGTTTACAAACTTTGCTTGCCCTCCCAAAGTGAAATGAGGTCTGAACTGCATGTCCCTAATAGTAGGAAACAAAAGTAACCATCCATGACTTGAATTACAACTTATGACCCCCAGTCATAAAGCAAAGAGTTCAGCTCAGCTGCATTTAAAGAATTCTTCTCTCCCTTCCACTTCTTGTAAAGCATGACCATGGCGCTGTCTTCTCCAGAGGCCACCAGCATCTTGTGCAACAGCCCAGAACATGCTTCTGCAGAGATGCCAAGGGCAGCAGATGTAGGAGCTCAGGAACTAAATATGAAGCCCAAAAGGGCTTGCTCTGTTATATGGGTTACTTGAGAGGGGCTGGGAATTGAACACTTCTGAAGTGTTGGCTAGTAAGTGCTGATTCCCTGCAAATTGTATCCTGTGACTATCTGCAGACTAGAAAAAAAAAAACAACAACCAAAAACCAACAAACAAACCAACATAAATTAAGTTATTGCTCTTTAATTGGAATACGGCAATTCCCTGTATTTTTAATAGTCTGCTTTCCCATATGGTATAACATCTATGTAGGATTTCTAAGTGATATGATGCAGCATGTCTGTGCTTAAAATAATAGTAATAACAAGCTTATCTCCAGCCCATAGGATGCTGAGGGGTTCAATGTTGGGTGAAACGTCACCCTTGCAGAGGATAGGCTGAGGAATTTGTGTGCAGTGGGAGCTTGTGATCTGAGCACAGGGGTTTAGAAGAGGGCTGCATTTCATGACCTACAAAAGAGAAAAAAAAAGAGATTTACATTCCAAATGTGCTGAGCAGCCCTCTCCCTTTAGTTATTAGAGGCACTCGGCATATAATTCATAATCGCCTACTGGCAGGGTGGTGGGGGGAGGTGCTTCACTGCCGTTCAACAGCAGAATCCTTTCAGAAACAGCAGGAACAGGGTTCTGCTCTTATTTATATCGTGACACTTAATGGCTGGCAGGAAAGATACCAGCAAATATCAGAATAAATAATTCAGTAAGTGTAACAGAAGGTCACAAAGATGTTTGTGACATCTAACAAACATGTTTCTGTTTCCTTTTCTCTCTTCCCATACTTTATTTACATGCTCTCTCTCTTCTGGTCTCCCCTAATGTCTTTTTTGTGGTTTTTTTTTTTTCTTATGTACACAAAAATATGGTTTAAAATGTAGTTTTCCCATTTTGCTTTCTAGCCTCCATCATGCTCCTGACAGTTTTCCTCCATTTGTCCTTCCTCACTGTATTTTCCTTATATTATTTCCCTCTTTTATTGCCTGCTCCCAGCATCACCCACCACATCCCTTCTTGGGGGACAACTGGCAGTGCTGACTTGTCAGGGTAAACTCATCTGAGTTAGCTACAGTACAAAGCTGCTGAAGTTGGTAAAAAACCTTTCAGCTTGATCTCAGAGTAGCAGCAAAATACAGTGCTACGAGCTCTCCCAGATAATCGCATTGCTACACCACCAGATCCACCCAGCTACCCAATGTGTGGCAAGAATGTGTGCTTTAAAGTGGATGCATTTATGGCTTTGTGTAGTTATGCATATAAAATACTCCAAGTTTTGATCCACGTTCAGGAAAGCCAGAAAACCCCTTGGCTGACGCATAAAACCTGAACTCTTGTTGTCAGGCGCTTGTGTTGCAGTTCCACAACTTCCATGGGATAGCAAACCAGCAATTATGAGCCCAGAAGGCAGCTCTGTGATTATTCACTCAGATACCCAGTTGAGTACAGGTTGTGGGGCTGAACTTCTGTTTGGAAAATACAATCTAAGTTTCCAAAGTTTTTTCAATAGAGAATTTGCCACCTGTGAGAGGAAGCTGTTCCTGGGGATAATGCCTTCCTTGCTAACCTGGGAAGGTATTAACCACTGTTGGCTTTATAGCTCATTTGAATTCAGCTGGTTTAACCCCATCCTTCCGCTCGTGATGAACCCAGTATCTGCCTTCTAGATACAGAGTCCTCTCTGAGCACATCATCCTTCCACATGCAGTTTTATAGACTATGATAAAGACACCCCTCAATCTTCTCTTGGCTAAGTTTGCCCCCTTAAGCCTTGTGTTACAACACATGCCCTCCTCAGCAGCACCATTGCTGCTGCCCTGAACCCCTTCCATTGTTTCAACCCATCCCAAGCCAGAAATGAAAAGGTCACAAAACTTACATCATTGCAAAATGAGTACAATCAGCCTCATGAAGCCTCTGTAGCCCAGGGAAGTGCTATGCAGGGATGATGTCTGGGCCAACTGAACCTCAACACATGTCATCAGAAGCACAGCTGAGGTTCATAATTTTCTTCCAGTAGAGACAGTAGGACACATGAACTATATCTCATAGCTCATCTCACTGTCCCAAACACATGTACCCAAAATAGACATTATTTCTGTCCACTTTACATAGAGATCACAACCATTTCTGGTTTCCATTATTATTTATCATTCACCAAGATATGATTAGTATACTTAATGGATCACTTTGTCATGCTTTTTTTCTAGTTCTTTAATAAAAATAGTAACTAGTCTAACACAAAAAGCTGTTACCTGTAACACCTTGTGAAATCTGTTTAATGTGTATAGAAAATTTCATTTTAAAGTCTATAATTCAGACAGTTTTTTAATCCATTTAATATGCATCATGTTGGTTTCTGTAGCTTATTAATCAAAATGTCATCTGGTACCAAGTCAAGCGCCTAAAAGAAGAGAAGGAATATTCAATCAACACTAGTGCCTTTATCAACAAAAAATAGTTTAATGAGATCTATTGTTATAAATCCATGTTGATTAGCATTAATTAGCATATTCGAATGTAATTCTTTATTAATGTATTTATTAATCACATTAGCTGCTACATTACTTTTCCTAGTCTCGCTATATTTACACTTTTTAAGAGTTTGAATAATATCAGCTTTCTCTTAGGTCTTTGATATGTCACCAGTATCCTGACAAATTCTAAAAATCACCATTTATATGAGTGGAAATTTCCTTAACCAGCTCCTTTAAAATGCATGGTATCAAATTACTCAGATCTATTTAATTAAAAATGACTGACTTTATTAACTGTGCTCTGCCAATCTAAATTACTGCTGGAGAATAAAGTATTTTGTTGTCATCATGTGACAAGAATACCTTATTTAGCTTTTTTTCCAAAAGAAGGATAATTATTAAACATATCCTGGATTTCCACTTTTTTTAAATCATTTCCATTTGGCAAAAGACAAATACTATTGTTAGCATTTCCATCATTAATATGCTTTGCTATTACAGAGTATATAATATTAATTTACATGAAGTGTCTGTTTTTTAATAGCTTTTGGAGCTTTATTTGCTGTATTAACTCAGCTGCACATAGCTTTCCCTTCTTGTACTTCTTTTCCTATGTAGGTTTTGCCATTCCTAGTTTCTAATTTCCAGATATTTCAGTTTGTTGCCCCTTCTTTTTCCTGAGAAGAGGAACATTCATAATTTTTATTTCCTGCTACTTCTACTTCCCTCCATAGTGAAGTTATTGTAGTTGTTAACAGTATGATCTTCTTTCTCATGTACAGCACCACAGACATGTAGTAAAATATTGTCAATAAATTCCCAGTTACCTGTTAGGTTTGTTTGGATTAACCTCCTAATTAATTAGATCCATCATTATTTTCAACCTTGTGAAGTGTCACACAGTTCTTTCTCAGCATTATTCTCGTTGGCACGCTTGCATAGTTCAGTGGGATCCGTTTCTCAACGAGCGAGTGTCCACAGCTATTCTGTATTTACCTGTCTCTGTGTAGGCAGTTGCAGACAAAGCAGAGCAGGGAGATGCTCATGCAGAAGGGGTAGGGAACACACTGGATCTACTCTTCCAATGCTAGACCAGCAAGAAAAGACTTCACAGGCCTGAACGTGCTGTCCTGTCGCCCCCCTGCCACTATCACCATGCTGGTCCCGGCAGCCTGGCTCTATCGTGAATCCCCCTACACAACCACAGTCATCAAGGTGTCCTGAGAGCTACCAATCTGTGCTGAAAGGAAGAATTTCAGTGAATTAGGCAGAGTGATTTAAGTCACCCCTAGCTATGCAGTGCTCTGCCACCCATGGGTAAAGCAGGAGAGTTTTGTAAGCAAATCCTTTCCCAGCACATGGGCTTAGTCATCAGTGAAAGCTGCTGGCTCGCTCCCATCCCAACTGTGGTTCAGCTACTGCTCAGAGGTCAGCTCTGCAGGCGCTTGATAAAGCTTCAATTAAGTTCTCTTCTCGCAGCACTCGCTGCTTTCCGCGTCTTTGCCCGCGCCGCCATTTTGCTGAATAAGCCGCACAACGGCGCCGGCCGCACGCACACAGCCTCCAACTTCCTGGGCCTGCAGCAGGAATTAAGCTCCTAAAGCCCAGGCATCATCAGGCAGCTCAAAATAAATAATATTCCTATGAAGTTTTTAAAAGAGTGGGGAGAACAGAGCTGAAGAGGGCATAGTACAAATATTACTATAGATACTTGAACTGGGTAATTAATAAACATGCCATAGCTATTCCAGGCAGTTTCCGAGCTGGATTTCCTTGTGGAGATGTGCATGTCTGCATTTCAAAACTACTGTGATGGGGTGGTATGAAATCTTCCCTGCCATGAACATCAATGAAAGCTTCTCCAGCCTCTGGAACAGCCTGGCAGATCAGCCCCCCCAGAGAGGTTACGACCGAAAGGCCGGACCTTACCTGCTCATTCACAGGGGTGACACTTAACTGCAGAGAGCAGCTCTTGCCAAAGCCTTGTGCTCGTGTTCAATTGCCTAGGCTACAAGTCAAAGTGGAAAGCGACTCGTAATGATTGCAAATCCCTCTGGGAAAAATGAAAAAGTAACAAGCATAAAACAAGGGAAATTATTTGGTCGACACAACGTGCATGGAGGAAGACCTGTGTTATTTATTTGTGAGTGAGACTGTTTGGAAGGGAATGTTTACATTTGCAGCTTTCTCAGAAGAAATGTGCTCTGCAGAAATAGCAATGTTAGAGGCAGTATTGGGCTATTCAAGGAAAGACCCAACATTTTCATTTGTAAAGGTAGTTGTATGAATTGATATAAAGTCTCAGATTATTTTTCCTTGGACATTTTTGGGCAGCGGTTTGGAATAACTACCTTAAAAAATTCACTTGAAAAGGCACAAAATCTTCTTCCTTGCCAGGAGTATAGTAAAGAAACAAATGAACATAATTTTACTCCCTCCTTAGAAAAAAAAAATACACTTCCAAGCCAAACAAGCAAGTGGAATTTGGCAAGACTGAATTGCTGACATGCTTTTGTTACACGAACAAATAAAACGTTTACTGCAAGTGCTACATGGCACTTGCATTGTATGTAGGTCATTTTCTCTAGGAAAACCTCCTGCTCAGCTCAAGGAAATATTTCAGGACACTCACATGGCAGTGAACCTGTGCAACAGAGTGATTAGTAAGCCCCTGGGCAGTTTGGTCTGTAAGGCCTTTCTCCTTTTTTTCCTCAAGTCTTTTCACAAGCAAAAATTAATGCTGGGCAAAATCTGTGTCCCAGGGAAGTAAAATGCAATCTTGCTTCCAACTTCAGTAAGAATGTCTTTGCTCCCCTGGACTTAAAAGCAGTTTTGCTTGAGCAAGAACAGTGTAAAAGCTATGTGTGATCTTCAGCACATTGCCCTGGGCTAACTCCAGGGAACACATCCTCTCAAAGCCCAGCTGCAGACATGAGAGCTTATTTAAGACTACTTTAAAATGCAAATTACACCAGCAAGCTCATCACATGCCTATGGATCCACTAACATGGAAATATGCACAGTTCTGGAATATCCATGATCTAAAGAGGCTCATCAGTGCCAGAACGCTGAGACTTAAGACGGAAAACCTCGGATAAGGGCCCATCCCGACCTTATGAAACAAAGAGCAGGCTATAAGCAGGGATTTGGTCTCATTTTTCATGCTTTTCTCTAAGTCAGAACAACAAACCTCATTTTAATATGGATTTTCTACAGGCTCACCAACAGAATAACTGACAGACAGCCGTGAACTGCAAGGACATAAATAAGTCCAAGGGCTGTGATGACCAGAGCTGACACATTAAACCATTACTCTAAAAGATGACTTTGCAGTGCTGCATTTTGTAGAAGCAATCTGAGTGCTGATCATTCCGAGTAGCAAAGGAAAAAAAAGCGCCACGATTATTCTCAAAGATTTCAGCAACCTGACATGTTGGCCTGAGTTCATTTGAAGGGATTAATTCCAAAAAGCTCTTGCATCCTCTCAGGTACTCCTCTCTATATATGCCCTGTGTTAGTCACAACCTCCTAGCAAAGCTGTGTGCTTTGATAGGGGCTATACTCTGCCCACGGCAGTAGAAGGGACCTGCTCAGTTATCTGTCCTCACCCCTGATGGAAACAAGCTAGTCCCTGCTGTATTTTCACGAGAGCTGTGTCCCACCTAATATTGTCACTTGTAATAGCTGTTTTTATTTCCCCAAATGACTTTTGCAGCCCTGCAGCTGAAGTCATCTGAAAACACTTGATTGGAGTTTGAAGGGCCCTCGATGTTATCAGTGAGCCCAGACATTGCTCTTGTGCCTCAGCCACTGTCTTCCCTTTCCATCGTTCGCTGAGATGTACGTGCAGATCCAAAGGAACCAGTGAGTCAAATGTGGTGAAGCTATCAAGCATACTGCTCCTCTTCCTCAGTAGAAGAAGCCCCACTAATGTCAGGTGTAGGTAACTGCAGCCACTAGAAGGATTTATGGCCTCTACAATTCATGACAAAGCTGCCATTAAAGCTGGAGAGCTGTGCTGCATCTTCAAAAATGTAAAGATAGTAGTGTAAACAATGAGGAACTTCTGGTTTATTATAAATTATTCCCAGCATACCACAGTGCACTCTTGAGTTTCCTGAATTCACTGTCATCTGCAACACTCGTATCCCTTGGAGGAATTACTGCATTATTCAAAAGCTCAATAACATGAACTTATACAGGGTCCCTTATGATGCTGGGCTCTGAGGTTTATGCTGTACATTGATTTGTCTTCTCCTCCCTGCCCACCTCGAGGCCTACTCTCCCATTTCATGTACACTGGCTTCCTGGATTGCAGAGGGAACTGTCTCAAGGTCATACCAAGATGCCTCAGTATGGTTCAGCTATGAAGAACGTATGTAGCCCAAAATATTGTTTAAAAGCAATACACTGAAAATAATGCCCGTGGCCTGAGAGAGCCCTGATTTATTTAAGATACAGGAGTACATATATATGTGCTTTTAAAAATTACATGTACTTCACTGGTTAAAACAATGGGAAGAAAGGAGGCTGTGATCTGTCAAGTGATCCTTCGTCACTGCCAGCACAAGTCTGTAATCCTTCAGTTGTGATTATGCGAAGGAATATTAAATTGATCCTGTAAAATATCTCTGATTGGATCAACGTTATTTTCTGTCGCATTGACAAGGTCTTACCAGAGAATGACTATAATTCCACTGCTAACACTGTCTTAGTGAAATCCCCCTATAAATCCTCCAAGCAGCACTGTTAGTAATACCTTTATTAGACTAACTAAACAAGATATTTATATGCAGGGCTTTCCAAAGGACTCTGGTTTTCTGCTTCAGTTTCTGGAGGAAAAAATCAAAAGTGCTCTGCTGGAAGACTTGCCCTCAAGGAGGCTCTGCAGAGATGTAAGTGGAAGGTGAAATTAACACTTTCAAGATTCACAAGGTTAGTCACAAATTTGGCCTTGTCCTGTCCACACTACAGTGAGGACCCAAATGCATCTTTGGCAGAAAAACCAGCGAGTCTGGTTCATGGGCAGGATTAGAGTTTGGAGTCTCCTCACACCTTCCACAAACTTGTTTTCAATACAACAGTCTGCTAACAGTCAAAGGGGAAATATGTTATTTATGTACCAGCCATCATTTCAGTATTTGTTCAAAGCCAAATCCTGGCCTTCACACTCAACCAACACAAGACCTGCTTCCCTCTAGCCACTCCATCTCTTCTCACTGATGCTTCTGTTCTCCTCTTTTCCCCATCTTTCTTTATATAAATCTCTAATTTTGTCTCCATTTTCTTTTCTCCACAGCTCTGAGCTTTCAGTCCCAGTGATTTCCTTCCCACACTGACCTCCTCTTCATCATTGAAGTTGAATTGTCATGTTCTGACTTGAAATGTGATGCTCCAATGAGATGAATGGCAAACTCCAGTCACCACCTTGCCAAGTATTTTTTTTCAGGCTGAGTGCTCAGGTACTCACTACATCTCTTCTTCCCCTTGGTTCATTTCAATAAAATTACCTCTCAAGCTGTGAGAGCTACAAATGTACATCTGTCTTACCTTCCTAAACCATTAAAAAGAAGCATAAGAATAATGAATAAATAAAGTACTGTGTCTAACATAAAACTCAAGCACAGCTGAAAGACCAGTATATATAGGCATACAACAATTAGCAGATGAAAAAGCTATGAAGATGATACATCAACAGAAAAAATATCAAACAAACAGCATGGCAAGCCTTCTAAAATCCTTTGTAACCAGGTGATGAGTAAATTCTCTTATATGTTTTATGGGAACACTTTCTCCATAATCTGTACAGGAACATACTGAAATGTCAAAGGAATCACCTCTCAGCTCCCAGACCCTTAGAACCAATGGAAAAATAATTTATATTAGCCTTTGAAAAGGAACAGGATGGCACTAAAAGAAGCTGTTAATGACTATAGAGAGGACTCCTGACCTATTTCCTCCATCCATGTCCAGTTATTTACATGTTGCCTCTTGCATTCTGATTCAACTACCTGTGCACCAGATGCCTACACTGTCAACTTCGCAGGTCATTGCCACAGCTGTGATGGACAGCAAAACTTCCTCAATGAAAACTCAAACTCAGCAGCACTGACCTTCCTTAAGGGGTAGGTTATGTGATAAATGCTGTGGCTGTGAAATTGCACCACCCAGGCAGCCCCGTCTGTGTGCCCCGATGCTCATGGTCAATACACTGTCACATCAACAGGGTTTGAAATGCATGAGACAAGCTCAAGGGTTCCTACCTGTTCAACAACCAGGCTCTACCCAATCCACCAGAAAGTTTCTATGGCCTCTTCCAACACCATGCATAATGACATTATGCTCCTGGTCTATGCAATAGGTCAAACTGCATTTTAGCAAAGACAAAAACTCTTGAAAGAAAATGTTGAAAACAAAGAAGCACTCATATCTGGTCTGTTAGGACCAAGTCCTACCCTGGTCTAAATTGCCACCAGGAGGGATAAAAAAGGGGCGGTTCGTGTCCTATTAGAGCTGGACAGTTGGATCTAGTTTCAAAACATGGACCCTAGAGACATACAGTGAAACATTATCGCAAGCAGCCTGAAAAGCCTTAGTCCTCAGAGGTATTTCAGTGACTGACTCATGTGCCTGAGATGAACACTCCATTTCCTTGGTGACAGACAGAGTGTACCATCCTAACACAGCAATCAAGTGCAGGTCACCTCAAACTGCAGCTCCAGGAAGTCCCCAAAAGCCATGGACTACACTCAAAAGGGAGGAGAATCTTTAAAGAAGACATGCCCTTCCAGTCACCCTGACACTACCAGCCAAGAACTACACCCTGGCTGAAGTGCAGAAATGCTACCAAACGGACACCCGGACCCCTTGGTTCAAAGCAAGGCTGGCAGCAGGAGAAGCAGAGCTTGGGCCTGAAGACTTGCCCATGCCTCAGCACTGCAGGAAACTTTCTGCTAATAGAAATCCTGCTTCTTTCTCCTTTCTCGCTCTTTGTACATGCACAGGGACAGAAGACTTTGGTGCTGAACAGTTATCTGCTCCTGGTGCTTCTTCTCCGTTTGAAGGCACTAACAATGCAATCAGTTGCTGAGTCACAAGTGGGATGCTAACCGTAACAGCTGAGCAAGAGGGGGAAAGATGTGCCACCAGTTCTGGTGTGGCATGGAGTGGAGGGGACACTGTAAGGACAGGACAGGACAGCTAACTGCAGGGATAAGAAGGCAAGGTTGGGGGGAAGGTAGAAGCCATCTCTGTAGTGCCATTGTTGCCATTATGAGGCAAGACCTTACGCTGACATACACTTCTTCTCCCTCCAACCGTTCATGTAGCATCTCCCACCTTCCTTTGAAGACACAAAAAACATGCCCCGCTTTTCTCCTTTAAGCCTCCTAGATTTGAAGCAAGTCCCTGTGCTTTCTCCAAACTGAAGTTTCCAAGTGCCAAGGCCAAGATACTGCACAAGCCCTTTCTGCAGCCACTGGGAAACATGGACATTATGGAGTGGTCAGTGTGAGATGGTGGTGTCATGCTCCCATCTCTACAAAGCTGATACCACTGCTGGGAGACTGTGGCTACCTCTCCCAGTTTCCCACAAGGACCAATGAATTACAAGGAGCAGCAATTGAAAACTGGAGGGTCCTGAGGTCACCAGGTAGAAAAGATTCCTCTTCCCTCTTGGATATGAACTATTATTTCACAGAAAAAGGATGTCTCAAGTCTAAATAAATGAGCACAGAAAACCATTTATCTCTGCCCTTGCTCCAAACTCTCAGCAGCACACAGTGCCTTAGCAGAGCGACCCTCTGCCATGGATAGCACTGCCTAAAAAGCAGCTCTCTGCCATTCACACCACTCAGAGCACAAGCAGAGCACCTCACATCCAACTGCTCCCACATATGGGACATGCCCATAGAGGTACCACCAACAACCTCCAGTCTCTCTCCCTTGGGCTCTGCCAGCACCCTCTCCCCTTCAGCCTGAGCAGAACAGGGGCTGATCTTCGTAAGGCTGTGGACTTTCCTCTCCTCCTTTGCTCCATACCGACCAAATCCCACCTTTCCTAAGAGCTTTCCACAGCCCAAAAGGCTATCCCAGAGGATGCTTTCCTATCCTTAGTGCTGTGGAGCCTTTCTGTTCCCTTTGAGGCCCTTCTCCAAAACTCTTGTGAGAATTGTGGCTTTAGCCCTCCTAAGCTGCTGGATCCTGTGGCAAAATTGTTTCCACTACAAGGAAAGTCACCTAGCATCACCAGCTACATGGCTGAATGTTTTGTGAACTGAAATATACATCTCGTGGTAATTTAAATATGTGGAGATAAGAGTTTAAATCCACTGCTGCCAGCCATCCCAAACGTTTAAATACAGTGTGAAAATTCTTTTATTTTATATAAATTGTTGTAATAAAGAAATTGAAGGCTTTGCATTTTCCAGGCTTGTGAATACAAGTGGCTGAGAATCTAATAGGCCTTTGTTGTCATTGAGATAAGGGAACATGAAATGAAAGCAGACTAGGGAGCCAGGAAACAAAGACCTTGCATTATCTAAAGGAAAACTCTGTCAAACATGCATTAAGTGCACACAGTCCTCATCTCCAGTCCTTCCTGGAGTGTGGGGTGTCACTGGAAGGATACAAAGTGCAGCTCAGACTTAGGTGAAAAAGACAAAGCAGTTGGGATAGTGCACCTGGATTTGTCTTATGTCCTCTCTCACCAGACACCCGTGGCTGGTATCAGGCAGTCTGGTGACAAACACTCATTCCATCAGGTCCTGCTTGATACACAGCTGAATATGCTCTTCCTTGGGGGAAAAAAAAGAGGAATTAATAGTAAAAATAAATTAATCCTTCACAGTCCTATGTCATGTTTTACAAGGACACAGCACTAGAAAGGACTGTGTTCATTTTTCTCACGTAACAGGCAAGTAGATCATATAATCCCTCTTCCTAAATATATCCATCTTCATCCTTAAAACCTGTTAGATGTGCTGTGGCCTCATCACTCCTTCCAGAGCTCCATTCCAGCACAGCTTCCAGCCTACATATATTCATGGACCCTCACACACACTCTTTTCCCTGCTTATGTTGTCCTTAGCTTGAACACAGCTTCCCCCTCCCCTGTGTTTGACTCCATTTCTTCTGGATAAAAATTGTATTTGTAAAATAGTTTTTCCATGCTGCTCCTCACTCTAGCAACCTTACCCTGGACCCGCTTTGAATTCATCTTTCTCAGAGGCCATCGACAAGAATAAAAAATATTATAACAGAGAATACTTGATTAACAACTTACCCATGACTTTAACATTTCTCTGCTTGAAATATCTGCCCAGCTCTGTTCTTCATTCACATCCACCATTCTGGTTATGGGCTCACCACTCTCTGTCTGCACAGAGACAGGTGCACCTTAATGAACCCTTTGTCTCCACTGAGCTGTGCTCTGTGGTCACATTCCAACTGCCCGCTGGGTGAGATTTGGGTATGTACCTTTTCTACCCTGAAAGGAAACTTGCTGCAGTACCTGGGCAAGGAGGAAGGTGCCTGAGCTACCATCTCCTCAGAGCCTGCCTGGCTGGGGGACTGGAATTCCAGTGTGAAACATGGAGGTTATTTGCCCAACAATGTAAATATCTCCTCCAGGGCAACAAAAGTTTTCATTGAAAGAAATTTCACCTGTCCTATTACCCAGTCCTCAACATTACCTGGTTCTTCTTAAATAATATTCAAGGCTTTCTTTCTCTTGGCAATGTCTCCTTGTGGCAGCAGCAACTGACTGAAGTTCAATCCTTTGTGTGCAGCCCAATGAGAGCAATCATCTCCCATTACAGACCCTGCTCTAATATCATTAATGGCATTATTAGATAAGGTTGGTCCTCCAATTCTAGAAATTCTTCTGTTGACCCTCATCTTGATACACCCTCTCTCAGTACTTCTTGCTTTCCTTCTGTCAGTTCTTTAAACACATTGTAAATTGTGTATTAATTACCTTAACACTGTAGCGAACCATTTCCTTAGGGGTATAATATAAAAATAAGAATAAAAAAAATTCTGAAATCCCAGTAACTTAAGTCTCAGGCATTTCCGTGCCTGGAAACCCAGTTATCCTTCTAGCAAAATATGTCAGAGTAGTTTGGCACACTTCAAATAGAAAAACATACGTTGCATGTTTATTTCATTTCCCTCTGTGAATTTAATTAATGTTTCCTTTAGAACTTACTTTAAACTCTGCTTGGTATTATTATGATTAAACTAAAAGGTCTGCTGTGTCCCAGGCAACTTTTTCTCATTTCTTTAAATATAGATTTGCTACTTTTCATTTCTAATGCACCACCCTAATTAGACAGATTTATACAAAAATCCTTTTTACTGGTCTTGCAATGTCACATACTGTATCTTTCAGAAGTCTGAGATGGAAATCATC
Organism: Corythornis vintsioides; assembly: GCA_025447755.1. Classification (NCBI taxonomy): domain Eukaryota; kingdom Metazoa; phylum Chordata; class Aves; order Coraciiformes; family Alcedinidae; genus Corythornis; species Corythornis vintsioides. The sequence goes on along the minus strand of JAOEGS010004634.1, from coordinate 94,365 downwards.
CAACTTCCCAATTTGAGCCCATTAAGCTATTTGAGTTTTTCCATTTCCCCTGCACCTGCTAGCTGGTTCCTTTGTCTGCTCAGTGTAAGATTCCTCTCTATCTCTTCAGCCTTTATGGAATATCATATGAGCAGAACTGGGTAATCTTGAGCACTGGTGAATAGAAAAGGGATGACATTTAACACAAAATACCAGCTCATGAAGTTAGGAACTAACAATAAGAAATTTCTTTCCAATGTGAACTTCTGTCCTGCAGGATGTTTGCCCTGTCATCAGTGCAAAACAGGAATCATTCCACTCTTCAGCAATGCTTTGTGGTGAAGGATCGAGAAGTACAGTATTCAGAAACTCACTCAGTGGCAACTTCCTAAATACCTAACAAAAAGCAATGCAATTGGATCATCACCTGCCATAAATCACCCCTTCAAAGTCAGGCTAGTGACCTTAATTTACATCTTTAACATCTGATTGAAAAATGCTTTTGTTTCTCTTTGTTTGTTTGTTTCATAACTTCATAATTATGTCATTAAATGACCTCTGGGCAGAAAGCAAAATTATCTGCATTTCAAAAGCACTTTTGCATATTCCAAGACATGTACTGATTAATGGAGACACAAAGACAAGCATTGTACATTCATATTTAAGCAGAAAGATCTCTTCAAATAGCTTCTTTTACCAAATAAAATTAGCATAACTGTTTCATCCTATTAGAAAGTCTACAAACACATTTAGGAAGGTGTTGGGTTTTTTCCTATATGTCTGCTGTGAAAACTCAAAATCAATTAAAGGTCTCACACCTAAACAATGACTTTCACTCGATCTGGTGGAATATCTTCATGGGACCCACTCTGCCATATGTATGGGTCATACTGGAACCTCTGTTCTTTTACAGTGTTTCACTTTATGGTAAGAAAAAAAGAATCAGGGGCACTTTTGAACAGGTCGGTCAGACACTTACACCAAACAGAGATGGAACTGGGGGATGAAGGGGTTTCAGAGCCCAAGTGCATTCCCTGTCATCTGACAAGAGATGCTGATAACCAGCCAGCTCAGCTCATGTAGTTTCCTTCTCAACATTGAGTGCAGGTCCCTCGGAAGTAGAGCTGCTGGAAAAAAGCAGATGGGGATACTAGGAAGATACTCTCAGATCTGATTTAAGGGGGAGTGAGTGCCAGATTCCCAGCTTCTCTAGCACCCCCAAAGCACATGAGGCTTCTGCTCCTTGTTCCAAGGTTATTTATTCTCTGGAGTCAGAAACAGAAATGGGCACAAACAATAGCAGGACACTCAGTAAGGAGAACTCTGTCCATGAGCCCAGAAGAACAGTACCTGGCATGTGACAGTTTGCTGTGGGGTCTGAGTTACTTCTGACCCAAGACTCCCTAGCTGGCCTTACATTCATGGGAGAGACTGCAATGATTTAAGTGCAGAAACACTGGGATGGGGGCACAGCAGGCTGAGAAGGAAGACCTTTTCCATAAAAGCCCCCTCAGCTCTGCAAATACCTTTCTCCACCCACCCCACTTTGTGGAGAGTATCTGAATTTGTAGTTAGTATTTGTTTATCTGCACTGGAGAATCAATCTGAGACTGGAGTGTAGTTGTTCCGAACACTGGACAAACCAAATTACTTCTACTGGGGAGCACCATGCTGACACCTCTGTAAGGTTATACAGGATGAACTCACAGCATGAAGAAAGACAAAATTATAGAAGAATGATTGGTAGGGCCCCTTAAATTTTATGATTTAATGTGTTCTCCATTGTACCTAAAACCCTGTCAGTCACCAAAAAGATGGGGCTTCACACTGGGCCCTGTGTTCCCCCCATAATCCCCCTGTTTCACTGCTTGGCCCATCCCCTGGAGTCCCCATTAGTCACTACCTTCACCCTAAGCTCGTTTGGTCATTCTGTCACCTTGCATCACCATTACTAAGGACCTCTCACCTGCTCACAGTCTTTTATCAGCCTCATTATTATTTCATTCCTTTCTTCACACAGTGAAGTTATCCATGCTTCACTCCTTAGTTCATAGACCTTTTGTCCTGCATTCCCCTACCTACTTCTGCCCTGTTATACCAAATCTCACCTGACCAATACCAATTTGCTATGTCTCACATAGCAGAGCATTTTTAATGGGACCTCTGCTACATGGATGAAGTTCTCCACTATAAATGCACTGTTCCACCATTCAGTTCTTCTGATTTCCTAGCCTTACTACTCCAGCTCAGTTAAATCTCAGACCCAAAGTCATAATCAGCTCTTTGCCATATTTGGCTCATTCCTCAGACCCTCCCACCCCCTCCAGCCCCCACTTCAGCTGCTACACATGATTTCACCCAGTTCTTCCATGAGAAAATGACAAACTATGATCTTCCTCTTCCAGTAGCTTTGTGTTCTGTTTCCTCTTCCACTCCTACAACTCCTTCCTCATTCTTCTCTCCCACAAATGAAAAACCTCCTATGCATCTCTCTTCCTGCAATTCTTTTGTTTGCCACTGAGCCAGTCTTACCCTATCTCCTGGCTTTCATTATGGCTGTTCTTATCCTCTCATTCCTTTTTCTCCCTGACCTCTTGCATCCCTGTCTCTTTACTCTCATAATGCAAACACCATTCAATCTCCTTCCTCTTAAAATATTCTCACTTTAAAACATTCTTTCATCTTAAAACATTTATTTTCCTCTCTAAATACTGTGTCTATTTTTCTTCTCACTTTCTTCAGCAATCTCTCCAAATATACAAGATATAAACACCCCTCCAGTTGAGTGCAGCTTCCTCTCCCTTGCAACTGCTCCTGCCAAAATATCTATTTAACATACTGGGCAAATTTCATCATATTCTGAATACTATGTTCTCATCTGCTGTAGCATGTCAGCTACCTTCAGTAGTGTCCTCTGCTGTTTTAACCTGAAATGGTGTCTTCAGCTGCTGTGATGTTACTCGCTGCTCTTGCACCACCTTTGAATCTGTTCCTTTTGCATGTCCTTCAGAAGACACTCCTCCTCTTCCAGTTCTGCCAGAAGTTCAAGGGACTTTTCTCTTTCTGTATTTTACTCTGTGGCAATTTCTATCACAAACATAGATTCCACTACCATCTCCATGCAGTAATTTTCATTCTAAGACAAACTTGTCTCCCTAAGTTCATACCCACAGTCTCTAGTACTGTCTCATAAAGATATAAAACCAAATGAACTGTAGCTTGAACAGAGCTCCTCATGTTCTTCTCCCTTCTTTACTGTATGTTCTCTTCAGTAACTCCCCTCTTGATCATCACAGTAAACACTATTGCTTTCCTTATTGTTCTGGTCAACAACTGGACCAACAGCTTCATCTCATGTCTGCCACTATATCCATAGATCCAGGGGATGTCTAACATTTGCATATTCTTTCTCCATCCTGGCTCTCATTATCTCATGCCTTTATTACTATAATATTTCTTTTTCTGACCTTTACAAGTATGATCTTGCCCTCCATGTATCCATTCACGATGCTGCTAGAAATATCATTTTCCTAAGTCATCACTCTGACCACGTCGTTTCTCTTAGCAGTTGTAGGCTGCTGTCCCAATATCTATCTCATTAATGTAATATACTTGTCTTCATTAAGGAAATGTCAACTTCTTCCTACAGTCAGCCAAAGAGGTCAATCCCCACCACCTACTTATTAATTTTTCAAGAAGACATAACCCATGACTATTCTGGTGCCATGTCATTGGAAGAGCAACTTGTAAACACCTGCACCTCTTGTTCATGATCCTTCTTTACAAGTCTTCCAGGAATCCTGTGTTTTGTGGTGCTTTGCCTGATGTGTTTTAAAAATACTACTGGTCATGCTGAACATACTGACCTCGTCACCTCCCTGGACTCTCTCAGAAAGCTGCATTACTTGCTAATATTTAAAATGCAGCAACATGTCAAATGGATGGGGACATTTTTCTGATCCGTTATTTAAGATCTATGATTAAGGCTCATAAATCCTATGGCAGAACTCTAGTTTTAATAATAATGAACAAAATCCCTATTATACTGCTACTCAGCTAAATTACAAGAGATTAAGTCACTAGCCTCAGGTCGTGAAGAAAGGCTATGGCAGAGCTTGGACTCAATTCTGGCTCTGTAAGCCCTGCCCCAGCTGCAGTACTACCTGTCTTCTATCTGTTTTCATAGCTATCTGTAAAGAATTATTATTTCAGCAGACTCAGATGGGCTGTTCTGAATATATATTTGTGGAAGAATCAGGCTTTATGAGAAAGAAAAATGGGGACATTTCCATTACATAGTCTGATTTCACTCCTGCAGAGAAAATATGTTAGTTTATTTTTTTCTTTTAAGTGGAATCTATTCTAAATGGCCTGTTAAGGGCACTTGGATTCCAGAATCCACATTCTTTACTTATTTATTCCTTAAAACCCAAGAAACACCATTTTATTTCTTTATCTTGCTCTTAAAGAGGTGAATATGTACTCAAGGCTTTCAGCAACACTTTGTTAGCAATGAACCATTAAGTAACTTACATTATAAATGATTGTCATTACTTTTGCAGAACCAACAAAACATAAAGTCTTTTTCCTCATTTACTGGCTCTGCAATAGTTAATGAACTCATCTCACTCTTGAAGTTATTCTGAGTGCACAGAAAGACTTTTTCAATGAGAAAAAAAGCAATATTAACATGGATTTTTATCGCTGAAGATGGCAAAATAGTTCAGATCATTTAATCTCTATTTAAATAAAATAATCCTTCGTAGTTTTATTTTTACAGTAAACAGAACACATCTGCACTCATATTAAATCTTTTTTCCACACTTTTTAAAAAGTTTTTGAGCAATAGGCAGAAAGCATTAAAATGCTGAGATTTCTCAAAAGGATTTGGATGCTCAATTAAATGAATGGGAATTCAGCATGCAGTCCTGCAGGCAGCCCTGCAAATATCAGTTTCCCTTGAGAAGGGCACGATCCCATCATTTTTACTCAGGCACAATTTCCATTTGTCTTCCCTGGCAACTTTGCTTGAAAGCCAACAGCTTGATTGAAATTTGCCCTTTAAAACAGCATGATTAAAAACAGTTGCAGTTCTGTTAAATTACATATATGTTCTTATTATTTTTAGCAGATATATATTATCAAACTAATTATCTCAGATGTGTCAGAGGAACATGTCAGGTTCTTATTACTTGTGGTAAAGATACTTTTTAATGAATTGCTAAGTAAGATTGATGCAATTAAAATATTAAAATTTCTTATTTAAAATATGATGGGCCAAATCCTCCTGTAACTCACATATGTGAAACACCAGTGATTTCATCCACTAACTTATTTTAGGAAATCTCTGAACATGAGGATGTCTTTGCCATACCTTAGAAACATGCAGTTGTCTAATTTCCAATCTACACTGATAAACTAAGAATAATTATGGCATCAAAAATAATGAAGGCTAAATACCTGGGTAGCTTAAGATTCAACTCAAAGGCTGCCTACTGCTTGAATTTCACGGGATCCCTCCAGCAGTACTCTGCTGCCACAGAAGGGAGCACAGACTTTGCATTGGCCTTTTCATCCAGGGACAATTTTAACCTCAAAGGAAACACTAAAGACCTGAACATGCTGCATCACCATGTTCAATAAAACATTTACTATTGACTTCACTAGGATCAGAATTGAGACTTCTATAAAGTCCCTTTTAGAATTAATCCATTTGGAAAATGCTTGTGATTTCAAGCACACATTTTCAACAAAGCATCTGGATACCTGAATATATGAAGCATACATTAAAAAAATGGCTGTCCTGATTTACCTGGCAAAACCATGGCATTTTAGGAGTCAAGTATACAGCAGTGCAAGGTATTGCAAATGGTTTTATGAAAATAAATCTTTTTACTCCTAAGGACATCTGCAAATAGCCTCTCTTCAGGCCTTTCCAGTTGTGCATAAATCATCTGTAGTGACGGTCCGATGTCCTGTGAAGCTTTTCTTCCTCAGTTGTGCCGTGTGTCTGACAAACTGAAACACAGAATGCTTTCATCCCAGAAAGCCTGAATATTATTTGCAGTGGAAGTAGGCTGCACAGGAATTGCTTGATTTTTTTTTTCCCCTGGTGACATAGGTTAAGTATACTTGCAATAAAATGTTTTTAAAATAGGCTATTTACTATTACTTCCATGGATCTTGGGGGAAAAAGAAAGTCAAAGGGGGACTGGAAAAATAAGATCATTGTAATTTTATTATTTATTTTTTATTTCCAATAAAATTGGATTCCAGTGGAATGTCAGGCAGCAGAACCCCATCCAGACAGGTTTAACTGGCAGTCTTCCAAAGCAAGACGAAAGGTCCTCTGAGCAGTAATTGTCTAAATGGAACAGACTCCGGTTATTGTGCAACTTTTTCATCTACTTTATTGTACCTTTATAATTAAATGATGTAATTCCTTATTTTCCTTTCTTGTTTTCCTCTCGATTAGTGCAGAACAGCATTTGAGCAATGCTGCCATAGGATACAGACAGACTCTGTGGCTCCCAGATATCTTTCTGGGTCACTATAAGTCACAGACAAGGAGTTGGTGAGCTGCTGGTTGCCAAAGCAGGATAGAAACTCTGCCTCCTCCCAGCCACAAATGGACACTTACCTGCATTTCAGCTCTCTTCTTCCTTAGTGATGGAGGTGTCTGGTTCACTGAGGTATTTTAGTACAGTGAGGGAATAACACTTTTGCTAGAAACTCCGTGGTAAACAGCAAACAGTAAATCTAATAGGATATAGGGAATACAATATTCGAAGGGTTGTTAAGCAGCAGGACTGTTTGATTCATAGAGAAGAACGGACAGACACATGAGAACTGGAAGAAGCTTGGAGGATTGTGCTGAACAAACTCAGAGCCAGCATTTCTTGACTCTTCAAGGCTTTAGGGATCAGGAGTGAAATTCTGGTCCTGACATGCTAAAAAGCTTGATCAGATGTGAAAGCAGAATCAGAGGACCAACTTTGTAACTCTGTTTAACTGGTCTCATACAAGAGGGCTCTCCTTCAGTCCAAGTGATATCTTTGTTCACAAGAATAGAGATCATTCAGATGAGTACAAGTTGGCAAGACTGGCCAGTGGGTTTGCAAGTTCAACTCCAACAATTTTTTATTGCCTGTAATTTCTGTTGTTTATGGTTTGCTGGGTATTTTTGGGGGGTTGGGGTTTTTTCCATTCATGATAACAAAGAGAACAAATTAACTACCTATTTTTGATGCACCTTTAGAATACTCTTCAGCCCTTTGTTCTCATGCCTGACTGCCTCTCTCTGAGTATGCTTACTTGTGACAAACGGTTTAATTCATTGCCCATTTATCTAATTGCATGATTTGGAAATATGTACCTGATAGGAGAAAAATAAATAGGACCAACTATTTTATATATGCATTAGTGTCTATTAATCCACCCATAGAAATCTACAGTAACACATCTCCATTTTTTCTGGCAAACTCAAACATTAATGTTTTTATTTATTTGCCAGAAAGTAAAAACTAATACAGAATATAATTATGAAAGTGACCCAGCCTATTCAAAAACACTGTTTTTTAAAAACCACTGGCAATAGAATACTGCCAAGTACCATAGGGCCTGATCCTGCCACAAGTCATTGCCTCAGCTTGTATTAATTTCAGCAGAGTTCATAAGCAGAATAACTGCAGGGTATTTGCAAAGCTGGTTGGGCTTTTTATGACCATTTTTTGTAACCCTTTGATAGACAAACCTACTATTCTTTATACAGGAAGTTTTGCCTAGGGAAAAATATAGTATTGGTCTCAAAATAAATGGATCCTGTCATCTTAAAAAAAAATTTTAAATTACACCAACCCTTAATAGCACTGACACTCAATTACATAGAGAGTTACACACAACATTTGGGGACAGAACCTGCATGAGTTTCTTCAGTTCCGGAAGAGGTGCGCTAGATGAAATTATGAGCTGGCAGAGGAAGGAGGGTGAAAGGCCTGTGTACCAATAACATCCTCTTTTATATAGCATTTGCCCTGGAGCTCATACAGGGAGAGATGTCAACTGTGCAGGAGCATGTAACCCAGTCAGGATAATGATTACTACAGGAAGAGAACATCTTCAGCTCTTCACACCTGCACAGGGCATGCTCTGCCCAGGCACCCACCCCTGCAACCTCTAACTGCAGACAAGCATCTGCCATGGAAAAAGAACTAGAAAGGCAGGGTGATGTTATCAGGATCAGCCTAGAATACCTGCCTCATTTTGAACTCACAGATGCTCTCAAAATCGGGCAGTGATGGCAAACATTCCACTTTTATCATACAACTGAGGATTGTAAAGGAATAGTTTAGTGGACAAGCAATTGTATGTTGTCTCCAGTTTTATTTTTGAGCAAGTCACTTTATCTTATCAAATTGCCATTATACTTGCTTTTCTGGGTTTTAATCTGGAGGTACCAAAGGAGCACACATCTATCATTAGTGCTAGGGCATCTCACTTTTCACCATGGCTGTGAGTTACAGCATGGACAGACCCTCAGTCAAAAAAAACCCAAACATTAAAACACCTGTAATGTTGATATTCAGTGTTGCCTGTCTCCCTCCTTTAACAGTTCTCTCAGTGTGCAATGAATGTGTATCAAAAAACCTCGAAAGAAAGCAAGGAGTGACACACACCACCGTGTGCACATGCCTCCCTTGTGCACACAATTTGCACTTCTGGCCTCAGAGCAGCGACTCTGCTAAGTGGCTCTCTGGCCATCTGCAGACACACATGTCCAGGAGTATGTGTGCAGGAGCACACACTGTACCTGGGCCCAGGAATCCCTCACTACCAGCTGAATGCTCTGTACTTAGAGTTAGCTCACCACATACACACACACACGAACACATACACATGAACAAACAAATTACAAGAAGATCTTTCCTAGACTGTGTCTTCTCCTACGTTTCTCCACCTCAGCCCTAGTTGCCACATTTTCTCCATGGTTAACACTTAGCAGAGCTGCCGTTACACAGAATCCAGTGCCTGGCAATTTCACCCATTTCTGGCTGGAGAATCAGACATTCCTGAACCCAGGGCAAGGCAGGCAGGGAAAGAGAAACGAGTCTCACTTATTTTAAGATGAAAAACCTCTGTAATAACTGGAGCTCCATTTGCCAAAGGTGAGCTCTGGCAACAAGTTCACCCGCTGCCAAGGTTGAATATCTCTATTTATACCCCAAGCAGAGCAAGCACACGTGGCAGACTGATCAAGCCCTCTGAGGCCAGCCTGGCACCTCTGTGCCCTCACCTAGATGGAGAAGAGGAATCCCTCCCTTGGCACAGAAACCAGCACAGGGTTCCACGGTGCTGACAGGATTGGGACACATTCACTTGGCCATTATAAATGGCACAGAAGCCACCAATTAATTTCATAGAGGTCGTTAAATAGCCATGAGGCATTAAGGGTCACTGGCAACACAGACAGGATTCCAGTTAGTGATCTAGGTTCCCTGCTATGCCACTTGTTTGCACTGCAAGCCTATACCATGCTACTCACCTTCACTCCTCACTTTTAAAACATATAGAACAAAATGTATACATGGACAAACACACATAAGAGTATATCCCTCATGAATAATTAGCTTTAAGCAGTAATTCCTCATGCAATGTCTGAAGAGGGAATTACCACAGGCTATCAAGGGAATTTGGGACAGAGAACACAGAAACCAAGTATTTTTAAAGACTGTACACTGTAAGAAGCAATGATTTCACTGTGATGGAAAGAAACCACTGGGGAATCAACTGAATGCAACAGCAGAACCATGGGAGGGAAATGTTATTTTGTTGTATGGAGTAACCATGCTGTGGGTAGCAAAGATGCTGTCATCCTTTGCTGAAATCCTCATCATCCTGCAAAAACAAACATCTTTTGTATACAGGAGGTTTAGGCTTAGGTTAGGGTTTATGTATATCTCCCTTTTCTATAGGTCAGATCAAAAAAACCATTTGAGACAAACTGACCATCACCTTGAACTGGTATCCCAAGGGACAAAAGAGATGAAGGATGAAAAAACAAGAAAAAACATAGTACAAAAATGCTACAGGCAAACAGATGCATCTCCACCCCAAGAGAAAATTATTCTTTCTAATACTCCTAATAAATTCATGTAATGTTTTGTAGACATTGAAAATATTCCAAAACATAGCTCAGTGTAAACAGCAAGCTGGGTTTCCTCCTGTTCTTTAGCATTTTTCTTTGTTTACTCTTCTATCTGAGGATAGAAAAAGCCTACATGTGAACACTGCTAAATGGTGTATTTTGGGACTGATGGGGCATTCAATAAGGAAATACAGACAGATGTGGCCTCCAATAAAATAATGTGTACTTTGCCTAAGTAATCAGGGTCAAACAAAATTTAAAAAAAAAATAAATCCAGTGTCTGCTTCATTAGTACTTTTTATTTTTATGTGGAAAATAATCTGATGCCATGGTGACAGGCAGACTACATTAAGCTTAGAGTGACAGAGACATGAGAGAGACATTCTGGGGTATGTCTGCTCTCACCACCACTGCCTTCTTATTCCCAGCCCCCACACCTCATCAGTAGAGACCCCATGGGAAACTGTCCTGCCAGTGCTTTGGGAAGTGACAGCCAGCCAGGCCCTTTCACCCAGCACAAGGAGAGGCTAATGATGCCAGCTCCTGCCTGTGAGCCCAAATGGCTCAGCCTCTGCTCAGCTCAGGAGGGCCTGGCACATTAATTTGGTAAAAAACAGCCCTTACCTTTGGCAATGAGCTCCTCCAGCTCTTGGTCAAACCCTTGTCGGTGGCATTTCCTCCAGAGCCCCATGTTGGTGGAGTTGTACTGTCTGTTGCACTCGTCGACTGCGCTCATTGCAAAGATCTGCCTCCTGTTTCTTGCCAAGAGGAGTTTCCCTTCCCAGCGGTCCAACCTAGACCTGCTGGCCCTGAGAGGCAGGTTGTTGTTGGAGTTATAAATGAAGCCAGGATCATTTCTCTTAGTGGTAATGCTCTTGCACCTCTCTCTGTGCTTCCTGGCATCAGTTTCATACCAATGGTCAGAGCAGATTGCCACAGCCAGCATGCCCAGGGCACACAGAGCTAAAGAGAGGCCAGCATACAGCAGTAACCTTCCAGCAGCCATACCTCAGCCTCACAGAAACACCATGGACATCTTCACAACAGGCAAAACCCTCGAGCGTGGAGCCACGCAAAAACCTCTGGAGCAGCTGCTAGCTGTCAGTTGGCAAAGACTGCCTCGAACATCCCCAGCTCCCGTGGCTCACATCAGCGCTGGGGAGGATGCTGTGAGCGCTACAAAGTTCTGCCCTGGAGGCAGTCCTGGAGTCTCATCTGCCTCTTTTCCTCTGTGCTGGAGACCTGGTGAGGAGCTTTCCACCTCGGACAGGCACAAGCCAGCGGTCCACCTATACAAATATGTCCTGCTCCCCTCACCAGGAGCACCCAGGCGACAGGGGCTGAAGGGATATCTCCCCCTGAAGAGACCTGAAAGCTACGGCAGATCAGTTCATGAATCACTTTCAATCTGGCCAGCTGGGAAATCCAAAAGCTATGGCTCCCAGATCAGCAGGTTCACCACAGCTTCATCACAGGACGGAAAAGTTCAACAGCTAGAGATCTCCCTCTCGCAAGCAGACAGTTTCAGGAATGTGTGACTTGCCTTTTCTTTGTCAGTGGCTCAGCAAAGGCATCATCGTCTGGACGGTCGGCCGCTTGCTTGGGTTTAAAGTGGGGTGGAAGGGGAGGGAGCAAGAGTGGGGAGATCTGTTGTCGCCGCCGCCGCCGTGGCTGAAACACCTCTCCGGCTGGAGCTGAAATGTGGGCACGCACAGGTCTCCCCCTTAGCAGCCTTCGCCGACACTCACTGACATCTTGGCTTCGGAAACACCTCGGCTCCTCTCCGCCAGCCTTGCCATTCACTCGCCTGCTTTCGTCGCTTGCGCTGTCATCCAGGCAGCGTAACGCCGCGATCCTTTCCCCCGGAGCGCCCCGGCAGCGCTTCGGCCGCCGGGCCAGGGCGAGGCGGCGGGAGCAGCCGCAGGCAGCCCCGGGCAGGACCCGCCGCCGGCCGCTCAGCTCCCGCTAAGCAGCAGTGGAACCAGTCCTCGGCCCCGGCATCGCTCTCCACGCACACACACGCCCCACCGCCACCCCCCTTCCGCCGGGATCTGAAAAGCTTCCTCCGTCCCCGGCGCTGGGATGTGTTGTGCACAGTTTTCCTAACACGGCGGCACGTTAGCCATCTGCAAGATGAAGGCGGGCAGGGCTACGGCTGGCTGAAAGGATGCTAAGACACGGGGAGGCGAGGGGAGGGAGGTGGGGGGAAATCAAACCTAAACAAACCGGGGGGATGGATAGGGGTCGGGGGTGTGGAGAAAAAAAAAAAAAAAAAAAAGCTACACACCTTAGAGGGGGAGAGGAAAGCAGCCCCTAACTGTTGTCAACAGCTTTCGGTCTGCACCATTTCTCCGCCATATGGCCCGATCTCCACGTCGGAACTGAGATTTTTAGCTCAGCAGCTTCACACAAATCGTATCCCCAGCATCAGCGGCTATATATTCAGACATTTTTTTTTTCTCCTTAAATTTCCACTCCTTTTCTCTCTAATGGGAATAACTCACCCATCTTGTAGAGATCAAGTGCAACAGAAGGCGAGCTGGAGTCCCCAAGCTTTAGAAATCTCATTTCACCGTTTTTTAACCCAAATAAGAACGAATCCAATCTTCTGTACACCTGGGAATCTTTCCTTGTTCAAACACCGAGCCCTGCAGCCTTGGCTAAAGCCTACAGACGGAGAATACAGAGCGCTGAGCCAAAAGCCAGTGATGTCACCCATGCAACGTGAGACTCATTTCTTATTTCTCTAGCCTCCTTAAAGATAAACTGCACCACTTCCCAGGCAGGAAATGTCGAAGCGTTACTTTCTTCAGAGGGGAAAATGTAAAACCTGGATTTAGCTGGATCCTGCTTATTCTTGGTCACAAGCCCCTTACAGTGTGTCAACCAAATCCAAGACAATCAGAGACATTTCTTACTGCACCAAAAATCCCAACCTACTCTATAGCACAGAGCATGGACTTGCAACACCCGGGATTCAAGACCTTCTGTATGATCCAGAAAACTGAGGACTCCAGAACCTTCTGTATGATCCAGAAAACAGAGGACTCCAGACTCCGAGCTGCACTGTTTAAAAAGGAAATAAACATGGTCATTGCCCTTGCATCAAAAAAACTCTGGATCCTGGCCCATCCTGGTCTGTGACTTCCTGGAGGGTACTCTGAAGCTGGCAAAAGGACCTAGTTTGTCCAGCCAATATTTGGTTCACACGCACTGGTGACTCCACAGCATGAACACCAAACAACCCCATCACTCTTATTGCATCAAAAAGTCCACAGCCTGATGCCTCTCCACAGACAGCAGCCACAAAAATCTACATCCACGCTGGATCCTACCAGGTCTTGGCCCCCAAAGCCCAATCTGTGTCACCTGAGTAGAAAATCAGCACAACCTTTACTGGAACCCCTGCGCCTGTGGCCGGATAGCCCCTGGCCCCAAGGGGGGAGTGCTGGGATTTTGCTAGCCCGTAACTCTAGCCACTCAAATTGTACTTGCTCCAGTGGGGGGAGCAGAGGGGGGACATTGAGATCTTCACTCATCAGCAACACACACCTGGACTTTCATGCTAAATGCACCTGCAAGAGCAAAAACCACATGGCTGGATCCTGCTAGTTCTTGGCCCCAAACTAAACTATATCATCAAAAAAGCAAGGTGTTTCCTTTCATTTTACATGGAAAAAATAGCAAGATGAGACTTTCAGCTAAGGAAGGACAATTCTCCCATTAAGCCATTTTTGACTGGAGATGTTCTGTATGGTCTAACCCCCTTGCATGGTGAAAAAACTCACAAAAGAAAGTTGATCATCCAAAACCATAGACACTCATCTTCCACACCCTCTGAAACAGCTCTATTGCAAGATTTTGCTGTTATGTTATGAATATTAAGTGTGCCTGGAAGGTTCTAGATAAAGTTATTTTTTATTATAACGTAATAATTTATTTTTTTTAGAAGTAACTTTCCTTTGTTGTTCATAATAAGGGTGAATATTTAAGGATCTAAGTTTTTTTAGAAACAGTGAAGCACAGTTGGATCCAGTTCTATAACTGGATTTTTCAAGCAACTACATATCAGTACACAAAAAGAATTAAATTTTATAGTGGGCTTGGAGCAGCCGTATTTGTCATCTGTTTGGAGATAAAATGTAGAGGTTTGTGGTTACAAAGCTGCTAGCTTCTATAAGAAGATGGTGAACAGGTTTCCTGTATTGCACCCACACAGAGATGAGAGTGCACCTGGATTACTTTGTCAATTTTTAGCATCAAGTCCCAAGCTGAAAGATGAGAAGAGGGAACAAGCCTAATTTTACCAAAGATGGTTTTTGGCTGATAGGATTATTGGGGTTTCAGTTTAAGCACAGGAGCCTGATACATTTATTCCTTAATAAGAATCAACTGGAAGACAAACCTGGAAAATTGGGGGTAAGAGCAAAATGGAGGATCTTGCTATTAGAGTTGTTTTGTTTTGGTTTTTTTCTCACTATATTGGCCAAAGATACATTAGGAGACATAGAAATCATATAATGTGATCATACCATTTATTTTCTAGTTAAACAGTAGAATTACAGTCCATAGAGCCAAGATTTGGATGGACCCAGGCAAGTCCAGGTGCCGATTTTTTCTGCCACACTCCAAGGCAGTAAGATTGTTTGGAGCAGGGGACTTCTGTACCTGGAGAAGCCAAACTTGTTCCCTCGTCACATTCATAAACATGGGTCTGAAAGCCAAAAATGGTCACGTAGTTCCAGGTTTTCTCTTTTTCTCTGAAAAGGTATTTCTGTGGCAGTTTCTATGCATTTTTATTTTTTTGCTCGCATTTGTAGCCTTATCAGATGGCAATCTATATCCTCTTGCCAGTCACCTTAAATATATAAACGTAGGAGAAAGTGCTGGCTTTCAGATGAGCTCCACTTTAACTCTTAGACTGAAACATTTTTCTCCCTCAGCATCATTATGCCCTTCTTTTCAGGAGGGGCAGATTACTGCTTGCTGCAGGCGTTAGGAACCTTTCCTCTGTCTCTTCCCAGGATTATTACAGACAGCCCCTTCTCGACACAAACAGGTTATTATTAAATTCTTTTCCTGCCCTGCCCCCTACCTTGCCACGGTGGGGGGGGAACAATTCTTGTCGATCTTTAGATGAATTCAAGCTGGGAGAAAGGCATTTAAAAATACAAACTCCACACACACTTGGGCATGCTACATGGAAATCATTCCGTACAGTGAATTAAGAGCATCTTGGCAAGGGGAGGTAATTCATGGATCTTAAATGAACTGAGGAGTGAAAACGCCGTTTTAGTAAAGGATTGAAAGCTGAGGCTTTCCTTTCTGCAGTTTGTGATTTCAGTGATCCAGAGGGAAAGCTGAAGCACATGGGTGCACAGGAAAAATGTCTGAACGTACGGGACAGAGAAGCGGAGCCCGGTGAGTCTGTTCAGAACAGATTCCTGTGACAAGCCCAGTGTGGTGCCTGCTGCACCTCCCCAGGGAGGAAATGTCACAGGCACGGCCAGTGTCCTCTCCATTCCTCACAGGGTTGTTTCTGCTTTCCTTAGCATCCTCCAGCCACCATCGCCCACTGCCTTCCACGAAAGCTTCAGGCAGAGACGCAGAGCGAGCCTGTCCCAAGGCACACACAGGAGGGCTGCTGGGTTAGAAGGGAGGAAGGGCAGATTTCATGGACAGCCAATTGCAATTTGCTTTTCTTCGTTTCTGTTTTGGGTGTTTTTTTACACCAAAATGACCTCCACCATATTTTTCTTCTTCCTCCTCGTTTTTTTGGTGGTGTTCTTTTTTTCTTTTAAAGAAAAAGAGTTCAGTGCCATCTAGTGGGGGAGGGGATGGAACAAGTCATAGTGCTTCCCATTTCTAGGGATCTGTAAAGCTCTCTCCGTTATTCAACAGGGAGATGTTCCTCAGTATTTCCCTTCTCCCTTTGTGATCTTCATTTCCCAAGAAGGCATGTGGAATTTACATGGGCTCCAGACTTCATTCTTTGTAAAGAGCCACCGGCTGAAGCCATAGGAACTCGTACCAGTGTTGTATTACGTGGAGCAGCACTGGCTCTGGAGGCAGTTCTCTGCTCTAATTACAGGATTTCAAACACCAGAGAGTAATCAAACCAAACACAGATATAACAAATTATATCTACTAATATATTTTATCATTCCACAGCACCTTGGATACAGGTGGGGGTGAATCCTGAGCATGTCTTCTATTAACACAGACATAGACTACGCTTCCTATCCCTTAGAAGCATCAAGCAGTAATTCCCACAAAGACTTGAGCCATCAATCAAGTAAATTTTGGGGTGTTCAGGTGACTCAGAACCAACAAGAGGCTCTATATAGGACAATCTGGGCTACAAAACCCCATATTAAAGTTTGTAATCTAAAACCCTGCCATCTAAACCAGTTAATGATCCTTACATTTTATTTATATTTTTTTAGAGAGAAAGACACACTCAGGGGAAACACCAGCCAGCTGCATAAACACAGGCTAACTGTACACACACACAGACAGACACCCAGAGATTAGGCAGGCAGCTATGTACACACTGGTGTTTAGCTGTGCACACACCAGTATCTAGCTGCACACACCAGCACCCAGCCAGCCATCTTCTGTCCCCCCACCAAGTCGCCAAAATGACTTCTCTGCTCTAAAAAAATACATTGGGATTGCCAAGTTAAGCATGTTAGTGGATGCCAGATTTGAGATCACCCATGCAACATTAATTCGCCAGTTATACAAACATATTATGATACAATCTTTAATTACATGATTTATGTTTCCATGGGTCTCTTGCTTTTTTGCAGTGCAAAGGATGGATGTTGCTCACTTAATGAACGCTATTCAAATTTTCTCCAATCCTTATCAGCCAATGTGTGGTGCATGTACTATTTACTGCAGAGCATCCAGATCTTGCACTGAATACAGAGTGATTAATTTCCTCATGGGCTTTTCTATACTGGTGTTCTCATTGTACCATTTGAGGGTTTGTTTTTTATTTTTTTTAACAAACATCAATGAATTAATCTTCACAGCTCCCTGCTGAGGAACAGAGATAAAAGCCAATGTTTTCAAACATGTCCCTGTATTTGGGGTGCTCAATTAAAGAAGCTTAGAACCAAAACTTTGTGCTTGGCACTTTCCTTCCTCAGAGAGCAGCTCTCAGTCACTGTTGCTCTAGACACAGTGGGCACTATCTCTACAATTTAGTGCATGGGTGACTGCAGCTGCATAACAAAGAAAATAGAGACAACATGAACAGCAGTTAGGCAGACTGTAATTTCTTTGAGTCACCTAGCTTCATCATTGCAGCTCTCACGTAGGGCAAAATAAAATCTAATTTTCCATTTCAATTAAATCGCCTTAACCGTGTGACCATGTTTCTCCTATCTGTGTGTGTTTGTTAGGCTCAAAACACAGCCTCCAAACTCTTCACTAACCAGAAGCCCTCACAGGACTGCAGAGCCCTAGTTCACCTGTCATCTGCCATGAATGGAAACATGATTTGATCATGTATCTTACTTCATTAACACAAGACACAAGTAAATGTTAATTCATGGACATTTTCTATTCAGGTGTTTCTTAGAGTCTTGTTTTAGTGACCTGAAGTTGTGACAAAAAGGATTAATCAGGTGGTGGGGAACTGAATGGAGTGTAGCATCAGAAGAACAGATTTGTTTGGAGAGGAAGCAAAATGAATTGCTGTACAGAAAGCAGGAAAACATGTAGGTGAGCAATCCTATATCATCTTTTTCAATAAAGCTGAGGGACTGGCCAACACTAAATCGCCTCACACAGAGACAGGTAAAAGACAGTACCCACCTAAAAAGAACCACAATATAATGTTGTTTTTCCAAAGACAAAACAAAAAATAAAAATCACCAGAGCCTTTCTGCAAAATTGCTTCCTGCTGTGAAAACTTACTCCTTATTATTTAGCTGTCAACTGTCAAAACCACATCACTGCTAAAATCCTGCAGCTACACTGTGGGCACAGCTAACTATGTATGATAACAACTGCTTCCCATCAAACATCACCAAGAATATTCTTAAGCTTGAGCAAAACAAGGATGAACTATTTTAAAATTACGATTAACCTTTCCCCCAGACTGCCCAAAACGGACACCGTGCTTGGGAAATGTCAGCACAAACCTTTCAGCACAGCTGTAAGCTACTGAACTTAAAGCCTGGTAGGCGAACTCAGTCAATGGAAGGTGTTATCCCTGCACCCTCCACACCGACCGAGTGCTCACGGGCACTGTGATAAACACAGCACAACGTGGGACCTACCACTTCACCTTCAAAGGTGTTGCCATGACTTGCAGCTTTTTCTACCAAGTGGTAGGGTCTGAATGTGTATCATGGCCACAGGTGAGCACTACAGCGAATGGGGAAAGGCAGCCTGTCCCTGGCTCTGTTCAGTCCCAAGTCTACACTCAAGGTCTCGCAGTGTCAGAGGAGCATCAAAAATTATTTAAGAAAAAGCAAAAGCCTGAATTCTACATGTATAAGCCTCTGTTGATAGAGGGAGTTCAGCTGAGACAACTCAACCAAAGTACATGGGGAATCTTTAGCCCCCAGGGTTATTTCAAATTCATCTGCCTACAACAGCAAACACATCTCAGACCTTGCTTTTCAAGCAGAGATTCAGCCTCAACTTGGTGCACTCTGATCACAGCAGCCACTCTGTCTTGCCAACCTGGTAGGCAACATCTTCATATTCTACAGCTGCTTCTCCTCTGAGCTGGACCAGGTTTAACATGAACTTTGTCTGGCAGATCTGTTTTCCCAAATGCCTTGCTAAGAGGACTACAAGCTCCCCTGTGCTTCTCCCAGTTTACCTTATGGATGCATCAAACCCAGCCTCCTACCCTAAATCCTGCTGCAGGGAAAACCCATTGCCTGCTGCAGTGATGAAGGTGACATTGCTCTGAATGCAGGAGTTAATACAGCAAGGTTACTTGCTGCCTAAAGCCAGCTACAAAAGGAAGATGGCCCTTCGACATCACCATCATTGGACTCAGCTGAAAACAGGAGATATTACTGCTCATTAAAATTCATAGATCTTGTGACTTTTACAGAAATAGCAAAAAAAATCCAGGATGGCAGAGATGAGATATTAGGGCCAAAGAGTACTGCCTCAGAGCAAAACCCCAGACTTCTGGCTGCCAATAATAAGCATATTTTGTAAGAAAATACTTTTATTCTTAAAGCTACCTCTAGTACATTGATCTTCAATATATTAAAACCTGAATAATTCTAATTTTGATGTAATGTATCAATATTTAGTTCATCTAGGCAGTTTTAGATGAAGGCACATCTGTAGTGCTGTGTTAGCTTGATGTGTCAAAGCCATACTGCACAGGTTTCCCATAGCTTCTGACAGATTTCGGAGCCCATTGTCATGTCCAGAAAGATTTCTGGATGTGGGTTCTACCAAAGAGCAGCATTCTGTGAACTAATCCACTTAAAGACAGAGACAGTCTTTGCAGACCAATAACATGGTCTTTGGTAATGAATGTATCACATCTGGGATTGGCTCCCAGCTGCCAATTCAATTTGTTGCTTCTTTTAGTCACGAAAAGAGAACAAGGATTAGTTAAAAATCAGAATTCATAGACCATAAGAAATCATCACAGAAGGGACTGGGAAGAAAACCAGTAAGCAAAACCAAAAATAGCACCTGCTTAGAAAAACTGTATTCTCTAAAAACACTCAATTTTGGAACATGACTCAGAAGTAAGATCTCAATTTTCATGTATTTCATTTCGCTTTGAAGTCCTTGCAGAGTAGATTAATTCAAAATCAAAAACGAAAAAAGGTATATACCTATACATTATTTGTCTCTGTAAAGGCAGCTCACATTTCGGGTCATAAACACTCTAGTTAGACATAAGTATGCTGCTATCTTTAACAGTTTTGCATTTACCTCTCATCATATACTATCACCAACAATATTTGCATGAAAATACAGTATTTGAGTCTTCAGAGTTCATTCATTTGTCCTGTTCATTTCCTCACATGAAACTTCAGGACTGTGATACTGCAATTGGTTGTTGAGGAATTGATTAGATCACAAAGAGGGGATTAGAACTCCAGGTGGGAAACATGCAGCAGGGAGAGATGAATGTCTAAGCAAAAAGACATAATTTCCAAGCAATTGCCATTGGTTTGTTAGTCTCAACAAAGAATAAAGGAAAGAGGAGGAAAGAAAATCTATACATTTTAGCAGAATTGCTACCAGTGCTCATTTTCTAAGGGATGGCAGCAGCTCCTTAAGGACTATTCTTCTGTCAACACTGAGTTGAAATCACAACAGCAGTTAGTTTCACATGCTATTGTTACTTTTCATTGGAAACTGCAATCCAATATATTATGCCACTAAATCTGACACACCAAATGAGGCATTTACAGGAACCTACAGCTTGATGCCTCTCTTCTGGAGCCCCTTGCAGAAGCTGGGCATCTCAAAGCGCTTTATAGCAACAATGTAGATGATTACAGTGCAGTGGATGGATGCAAAGGATATTCCTGTTTGGAGCAGCCAGTCGGGACAATGAGTCGTTTTACTCCCCACATATCTGACTCAGGGCCAGAGCAATCTCTGCAGTCCTCTGTTCAAGAGGATTTATGGTTAGAGATGCCAGCAGCTGACCATTTGCCAGTGACTTGCATGCCAGCTGCAGCAACTCCAACTGTGAAGACCTCGTGGAAAGCTCAGCTCTGCAGGCACAGCCTTTGTTGCCATTTTCACGAATCCTGGTCAGAGCAGAACTGAGCCATTAGTAGGGCAGAGTGGGGGCCACTGCAGCCAGGCTGGTCACTGTCGGGTTTGGAAGCTCTGTGGAAGCTGCTTGTCTGCTTAACTAACATTAAAAAAGCACTCCAAGGCATCTCCAGCACTTCTAGGAAGTTCAGTGCAGCAGCGGTTCATCGGGAAGACATCTCTAAGACAATGGCAACAAAATTAGCCCCACTTGGTTAGCGCTGAACACTGCAGGCCATTCACAGAGCAGGACTGAGCCTCAGCCACTTAGGTCAGGCAACTGACAACAAAAGGTCTTACCTCCAGAGCAGTTTGTGTAGACAGGCCACCACAGCAGGGCAAAATGAGATATTTGATATGCTTTTGACAATTACTTGTAGTATTCAGTCATCTGCAACATAGTCATCATGGCTCACACTCTGAAATCGTTCCTGAGAACTCCTGTGTCATGAAAGACATGCATTTACTCACCTTTGTTGTAAAGGTCTCAACTAAGTGCCCACCAAACAAGAAACAATGGGGAGTGCTAAGCTTTAACTCTGATTGCCCAACAGGTATGTTAAAGAGAACGACCTGCAAGAAGCTAATTATCCTGATTGTTTCCAAAGAAGGGGACTAAGGGACAAAATTTCTCAAGGACAAAACCTAGGGAAAAAAAAAAAAAGGAAAATTGAGACTCAGCAGCCTTTTTTTTTTTTTCCTCAGGAAAAAGGGAACAGATGCCCAGAGAGCACATGTAGGAGCAGGGCTTGTTCAGCCTGAGTACTGGCAAGGTCAGAGAGAACGAGATGAACCAGAAAAACATTTGCAGCTAGAAAGACAAGCACAAGCTGCAAGAAGAAAGATCCTGAATACTCCTCAAAACCTGCCTGCCAGACAGAAAAATGGTCCCACAGGCTGACGAAATTGAAGCTAGGAAGTGCATGCAGGATTGATTGTGTTTCTCTAGACAGGCAAATTCTGAAGCAAAGAGCAATGCTGGTTGCTAGTGCTGTGCAAGATCATTGTGAGTATCCTGGGGCTACCTCAACATAATAAACGGCAGCCTCATTTCACTCACCAGCCCTGAAGAATTCCAAACTAAATTCAAAAAATTATCGGTTTCCATGGCTCTGTGTCCAAAAGAAGGGAAAAGGCTGATCAATACAGAGTGCTGCTGAGATGATTGGGTACCCTGAACTTTGCTGACTTGCAAATAGAGGCAATCAGAGAGAGGGTGTCTAGAGTGCTCCAAAAGACCTAATGACCTTATTCTGTGGTCAGCATTGGTTGAGATACCTAAGACAAGAAGAGACCTAAATGAGGAAAACATGAAGAGAAATCTCCCTTGGAATGCACTATAGAGGTCAACGGGGAAATAGAATACCAAAGTCTGGTGAAATTCAGGGGAGACAACAGCTCACAAACCCAAGAGGTCTAGATCCAAGAGGGCATCTTGACAAGAGTTCAGCGTGCAGAAACAGAAATGTGAACTCAAACAGACCTGACCAATCTCCTTGTATTTTTTGTTTAGAGATGGATGTCTTCCTGAAAATTATATTGCTGGAACATTCTTGTTCACTCATCATTTTTACACTTGGTCAAACAGAGTTAGGATGGACAGCTGCTTTGACCCCATTTGAAAACCTTACTGGATATCATTTCAGATGAGTTTTGCAAGGAATGATGAGAAACTACAAGAGCTTTTATCAGCAATGAGGCAGATGTCTCCAGTATTTCTTCCCTTTCCAGCTGATTCCATCATGTTAATTTTCTTTCCCTTTTTTTCCTCCCCTCTGCAATACTTTGTTCCAGCCAAGAAAGATGCATCTTTGTCATTGTTGCCATTAAAAGTTTTATGTGTGTGTTGTTGGTAAAGAAACAACAATAATATTTCTGTAGTATGTTTTTCACTAGGCGAAGCTGAAGGATTTTCTAAGAATCAATTATTCTTCACAAGCCATTTCTGAAGCAGTCATTATTATCCCCAGTTTACAAAGGGATGAAATGGCAGATAGGTTAATTAACTTGCTTAAGGTCATCCAGTGAGTTAGTAATATAGCTACGAAAAAACAAGATTCAACAATTCTTATTCCCCATCCCTTGATCTAACTATGGAGAAATATTCCTTCTCTTCAGTCTTAAGTACTTCATTTAAATCGCTGATTATTTGTTCTGACATATTGTTGAACTGCAAATTAGTCAGCCTAAATGACAAGCATGTAGATGTGTGATCTGCAGCATGCTCCCTGCATACGCCTGTTCAGCTTCATGCACCCTCTGCTGTGCTGGACAGCTCATCTGCCATTAAGAGCGGACATGCTACACTTCTGCAGAGCTGTCAATGCTGTTTCCGGCATTGCCACAGAGAGGAGGGGTGCTTGCTCTCTTTCCCCAGGAGGCAAGAAGGCTGCTTCAACAGCCCAGCTCTCTGGGAAAGCAGTAAACTCAAGATGCCAATTGGCTTTGAAAAATATTTTCTATTTTTCTCTTATGCTGCTTCTCCCTCACGGTGTTCCCAGCCTTAGAGAAATTGAGAGGCAGTATTTAATAGGTGCATTTATGTAGATTTCATGTTGTGGCTTTAGTTCCATGAGTTATTTCAAAGTCAGAACACCCTTGCAATGCCCACCCAAACAGTGTCATGTGAGTCTCTTAACCCAGCACACCCAGAGTGATCTGCACTGCTAGAAGCCTCCATGGCTCAGTGTGAATCGCTGCGCAACAAAATACAGCTGAAATCACCAATTAATCACGATCACATAAAAAATAAGTAACAAATGTACTGTAAACACATATGCAGCCAATGCAGTTTTGATAAATGCTAAGAGAGTCCTTCTACTTGACTCAGATTTTGTTCCCTCTGCCAATATTTCTAAAAAGAAAATGTTAGAACTCATCTTACAGCATGAGATGATGGTTCTGAGAGAAAGACAAGTGACGTTGATCACTGTGTCACAGGAGCTACTCAGACACCTCATTGCCAACAGCAAATGAAATGAGTTCTTTCCTCATTGTCAATGAACAACTACCAGTGAGCAAACGGTCATCCTGATCTTTTTTTATTTCCTTTCTGGGCACACCTTTGCCTTCTCAGGACAAACTCACAGTGGTTCGAGCATTGCTTCTTGTCAAAAGTCTACCTTAAGGCTAGTGGACAATCACTTGCAAATAAAATACATACACAAGAGGAGTCAACCAGGTAAGTAATTCCAGATCCCTGTTGATCAAATAAAATAATTCCAGATCAAATTATTGCCTATTCTTTGTAAAGAGTACTCCCTGTACTTTATTATGAGGTCTCTTCCTTTTTTTTTTTTTCCTCAAATGCACTCCATGCACATTTATTCTCTCCTTTGATTTCTTTCCTTCATAACACTCCCTATACACAGAATGCCCATGTTCACTCTCCTTTAACTCCTTTCTAGGATGTTACCTTTTTCACTCACTGATCTGCCACTGAGTTTCTTCTAAATTATTGCTGACAAGTCCGAACACTTTGCTCTGTTTACAACAAAAAGCTCAATAGGACCTAACAACATGTCCATAGAGTTCACCTCATCAAAAGTGCCTTCCTGCTGTCAGCCTCTGCTGCTCCTTTCCCCTCCCTTCCTTCTCATACCTTGGAATGTCAAGTCTAATTTGGACTGTGAAAACCTTGGAGTGGGGATGTTCATTTTAGGTGTCCAAAAGACTCCAGACACGTTTACAGCATTACTTAAATAGCATTACATTGTTCTGATTAGACAGGCAGCTCTGTGTAGCAGTCTAGATACCACCAGCTCCAGGAACTGAAGGTCTAGCTCTTGTGCACCCCCATCTCCATAACTACCCTATCACTCTGCACTAGCATGAAGCTAGATGAGCTTCACGGGGACACTCCTGTTGTCTCCTCATGGTGATTAAAAAAAAAATAAAATCAAAGAAATACCTCCTGTAACTAATGTCAGAATAATAAAGAGCTTGGACAGCAGTTCAGACAACATTCCAAATGTAAAGCACTAGCAACTAACAGAGGAGTGCAGCCACAAGAATACCACTGATGGTAATTACTCCCAGGGATGGATGTTACAGCACTGCTAAGCAGCCAGAGTGGCCTGTCTGATGTTCTCATCTCAGAGAGAGTGACCTGGCCAATGTCCTCCACATGGAAGCACATCACCCAGTGAGTTTAAACTCCCCACCAGAACCTAGGGACACACAGTCCCTCAGATGAGGTGCACATTTATGGCTACGTGGGTTGCAAACAGATCATGCTCTGCCTCTGCAAGTTTGCAGATGTGTTGTCACTTTGTTGATTGTGGTGACTTGGGTATTCCTTCCCCCGTGCCTGTGCGCTGCCTTACTGGCTACCACACCGACCCTGGCGGGGTGCTTTGCAAGCAATTATTCTCCTAACCAAAGTAGCAACAGTGATATAACAGCAAAAACATGCTCTTGTGAGTGTACATTTCTACTTCATCTCTGGCCTCAGATTTAATATTTCCATGGCCAACAGGAAAAACAACTGATTTTAAAGGAAAAACTGTAGAAGAAATGATCTAATACAGACCTGTGCATACATGTGCCTCCATCACACCAAAAAAAAAGCTGCACTGGAGCTCCTTGCTGCAGAGTAACCCATCAGTACACCTGCAAGGTCTTGGCAACAGCGCTGGGTCTCTGACGGTAACATCTCTGTATTTGATTCCTTCCTGGTGATCCACACCTGCGACGTGTAGCTACAGATGAGAAAGTTGTGGGTGTGTCTACTGTCCTGAGCAGGAACAGCCATCATTCTCACATCAACCTAATCCACTAAATGTTCTGGCCTAAAAGTCAGCAGAGTAAGTTTGGACACTCAGACCCCAAGATGGTAATGTGTGGAAAACCTGGAAATGGAGCCAGATCTGAGCTACTGGGCCCATTTTTAGGTAAATCAAAACTTTGAGGGAAGGAGGAAGATTTTTTGTGGTCTATATGCCAGTTTCCTGAGTGTAGGTAACAAGAAGATTGGATATTCTCATAGATGAGGACAAATCCTGGTAACATCCTGAAACAGGCAGGATGATTTACCAAACTGGAATATTAAAATATTTTGCCACAATCCTTTAAAACAGAAGTCTGAAGATGTGAGAAGATAACACTGTACACAGAACCACCATCACTATTTTAGAGGTGCAGAGACAGTAACTTGTCCCAGTTAACTCCACTGAGGACAGGTAGAATGGTGTGGAGATTGCTGCAGAGAATTGGGCTGCTCATTCCTCCAGCGTACAAAAAGTGTGCTCAGTTTGGAGCAGTGTGAGGAATAAAACCCAAACAGACAGCAGCCATGTCTCATTAGATTTTCTAAAACTTCTTTTATATGACAGAGCTTATTCCAGTCTATATGGAGGGTTTTGGAACTCCTAATGTTTAAACAGTTTAGTCTTGTGACAAAAAACTGGTGGTTGTTTCAGAGCCAGCAATTGCAGTTTGATTATAATGAGCAAAAAAAGACAGTCCCAAATGGAGAAATACTCTCCTACACACACAGAGATGCTTCAGAAAGACTATCTCCATCAAGATGAGAGAAATTATGAGAAAAATACGATTCCAGAACATAGAAATAGAAATGTAAATGAGAGTTCTTATGATTCTACTACACAGTCTGGAAGTCATGATTGCATAATTAGCAAAACAGCTTCTTTTGGCCAAAGGACGACTTCAGCTCAGCAGGGTGATGGGAACACTCAGAAGTTAAAAGCATAGTATAGAACAATGTGGAAAGGAAAAAAGAAAAAAAAAAAAAAAAGAATTCTGGAATATAAAACAAATGAAGACTACAGCAGATGCATGAGTGATGCAACTGCAGGTAGTAAAACAGGGAACACAGTAATGCCATGGTGTAGGACTAGATAAAGATGGTAAAATGCCACAAAGTGGCAGAACTTCTAATCCCTCCTTAGAAAGGTAAAGGCAATTTATTATCTAGTTAAAAATAAAATAAGAGCAGCACTTGTCAGTCCCTCTGTGAGTAATGAAGATGGCAAATAACATTACCAGAACATTTTAAAATTAAGACATCTAGAGAACTTTTGTAGAGCAATCTTTGAAGAACTGACTAAAGTAACACCAAGAATTTATTTTTTTTTTTAATAAAATTTGGACTATTAAGGAAATTACAGCTCATTCCATGTTCAAAAGGGCAAATGAGGTGACTGGGGAGCCGAGGCCAGGCAGCTGATCTGCTCCAGGCAAGCATGGAGAAGGTGACAGCAAATCAACCAAGGAAGGACTAACAGCGTTATTTAATGGCCGCCATTAAATGCTCTTCCATAGAACATCCAGACAGCCAAACGCCGTTTCATTTTTCGATGCCATTACGCATTTAGCTTATAAATGTAATCACATAATTGTCGTGTACTTAGATGTTTGCACAGAGACTGATTTAGCACGTCCTGGCACTGATTAAAGATTAGCATCAGCGGAGCACCGGGAAGGCTGCCGGGGCCTGACTGTGTGGGGTAAGCCCCGCCAAAAGAGGCGGCGGGGAAGCGCTGGAGACCCACGGCCCGGCCTCACGGATCTCCCGCCGCTCCCCCGAGTCCCCACCGCCGTCCAGGTGTGGGACAATAAGGGCGAGTGACCAGGAGGCGCGGGCTGGGGACCTGCACCGCCTCCGAACGCCCCGGCAAAACGTTCCCGACTTCGGGGAACGCGACGACGGCTCCTCAGCGCCACCGGAGAGGCAGCCGAGGGGGCAGTGCTGACCGCCCCGTCCCACAGCGGCCGCCCCGCGCCTCACAGAGCCTGACGTCACCCGCCGCGACGCCTCGGCGGGGAAGGCACCGCGCCTGCGTCGGCGCCTTCCATCTGGCCCTGCCTGTCGCCCTCTGGCCTTGCTGCGCTGCTGACGGGGCTCGGGTGGGCGGAGGAGTGAACGGAGGCTGGTGGAAGGGCAGCACGGTAGCCCGCTCTCCAGGTCGAGGGGGTCCTGGAGATGTGAGAGAGATACGGGGGAAATGGGCTCCGGGCGCTCGGCCGAGCGTGCGCCGTCTCCCAGGCCCTGAGGCGGGATCCCGGGCCGCGGTGCTGCTGCGCGGGCCTCGGTCAGCCGGGAGCCGCTGACGGCGGTTACCCCGGAGCCCGCGGGGGGTGGGTTCCGCTCTCCCCCGCCCTGGGGAGACGCAAGGCCGCGGAGCTGGCGGCGGCAGGGCTTGCTGGGAGGTCCGCACTGGGCCGCGCCTGGCTGCAGTGCCCCTCTGGCCGGGTTGTGGCCCGGGGCAGCCTTCTCTGCTCGCTATGATCATGGAAAAAAAACCCTGAAGTTATTCTGGAAACAGAAATTTGTGTTGACATAGCTAAGTGAGAAGGAAGCGCTCTGAGATAAGCTAGCAGATCAGGAAGTAAAGAAACAGCCTAGGCTTTGCATAGCAGTAAGGAGTGGGGAGCAGGGGAAGAAGCAGCTCTGCATGGTCGTTTTGTTTTTGGTTTAGGTGTGTTAATTACCAGTAAAGTGATTCTGAAAATAGCATCACTGTAGGTGACAAGGACAAAATTGTACTGGTAGCATCTCAAAGAATCCAAAGTAATCTGAAAAAAGGCTTTAGGTAGCTCTGGCACTTGGGACTTCTAGACTGGCAAGGATTAATGGAGGTCTCCAGCTTTGTCTTGGTTATTTAGTGATTCTGAAGTGAAAGGCAGGTTATCTTCAGACTGCTGGTTTGCATAATTTAGAAGCTAAAGGAATTTACATAAGGCTGTGGTTGAGCAAGATTAAGCAAGATTTGTGGTTGAGTTGAAGTGATGTGATGAAGACTTCTGGGGACAAATTGTTGCTCTATCTCTAAATGTAGGAATTAGGACTGGCATTTCTGGATGACTTTGTAAATGGATGATTTAGCAACCTAGCCAATGCTCTCCCATGTAATAGATGCTCAGGCTAAAGTGCTGCCTTGTGATCATTGAAGAGCTTCTGTCTTCTCACAGTAGGCCTGCTGCCTTGAGGTCTCTGACACCCTTCTGTTACTCTTTCAATTATTCTCTTTGGCTGAGATTACTTGTATTATTTTCATGCTTGACTTTTTTTCCCTGTTTCCTTTCTAATGGTTTGCTAATAGGAGTGAATCAAAATACAAGGTTGTATGCCAGATCCTTCAGTGGGCAGGTGTATCTAAGTGAGGTTATGAATACTTCAGATTGGTGTTACTAAACAACAGGCTGCCTGTTATCATATTAAAATGGACTTTGCCCTGTCCTGCTGATGACTCTTGTTCGTGCTCCATGCTCTTTAATTTTTTATGCTCATCTTCTGGGATCATCTGTGCAGTACTTCTTAAAACAAGAGTTTTAAACTGTAACACAAGTGACTTGAATGAACCCCAGCTTCTCTGGTTACTCATGTCATCACTTATTCAAAAAGATAGTACAGGTAGCATACAGCTTCAAATACAGGACACTGTATATTACATCCTGTTCTGCAAAGAAAAAGAAAAGATACAAAGAAGAGAAAATTGGAGAGGGGTAGGAAAGCTGAGAGGAAACCCTTCACACTCCTCTGAGAGAGCTTGGATGTTGTCTCTGGTGGCCTAATAAGAGTGGTTCTGTCCTCGGCATTTTTGTTGCAGAAGTTTCTTTAAGTGAGAGATAACTGAAAAAAAAAAGCTGCTGATGTGTGATTTTCTTGGGAAAAAGGATCTACCATGGGGAAATGATTATTTTCTTTTTAAGAGTAGGTATCAGGACAGACTGAAAAGAGACTGAAGAAAAAGCTGATGCAAATGATCAAGGGAAGCGAGTTGAGTTGGAAAAGATATGTGATTCATATAGAGAAAAATGACTTTTTTTTTTTTTTTTTTTTTTTTAGAGGTAATAGGCCATTTTTTTTCTACTGTAACAGTGTTTATACAATGCTTTAAAGAGGATGAGAAATTTTCAGGAGAAAAACTTCCAGTTTGCTTCCTCAATGTATTTTAAGTGCTGTCTTAGTTTGTGCTTGTGTAGAAGTCAGAGGCATCACAGTGGGCACCGTATTTGGCAGAATAACTATATTCCTGTGACAGGAGTTGAGAGGTAGCCTTAGGCAAGCTGAGTGGGATCTGCTAATAAATAGCCATGGTAAATTGTCGTTCAGTGTAAATAGTTTTATAGTCCATGTTGCTGTCTGTAGTGTCCTAGTTAGTTACCTAGTTAGGTAATTGTACCTGAATTAGTGTAGACATTATTTGTGTGCAGGATTATGTTCTTAAAATTAGACTGATTTAATGTAAAGAATGCATAACTCCAAATGTGTGATGGGTGGACAGTGAGTAACTTGGTCTGCCTCAGTTTTGGGACAGGCTGCAGTACTCACTCTTCTTACAGCTGTGGCTCTTTTGTCAGCTTCTTGCAGCAAGGTCTGTGTGTCTGTGCCCGCTCCCTGCTGGAGATGTCCAGTGTTTCCAGCTATGCCCTCCGAATGGCCCGGCTCAGCGCCCAGATATTTGGGGAAGTTGTGAGGCCAACAGACTCCAAATCCATGAAAGTAGTGAAATTATTCAGCGAGCAGCCTTTGGCCAAGAGGAGGGAGGTCTACAGCTGGTACCCTCCTCACAACACCTACTATGCCCTCATGAAGAAACTCCGTTACTTTGGCCTCTACAGGTAATCCCTGTCCGTGTAGAATGGAAGCAGGACTGGAGATGGCAGAGGGGGGTGTGGGTGTGTTTTGTTGGTTTGGTTTTTTTTTTCCTCAAGGGAAACAGGAACATAGAAAGAGTTGTAGTTCAGAATATGGTGCATGTGGAAATAGCCACTTGATTGTTGCACTCAGGACAAGGAGAGTAAATAAGTGACTACTAATTAACTTTCACCATATTTAGAACTTTTTGTGAAAAAGGCTTTAGACATAGTTATGAGCAACTACTTATATAGGAAATAGTTACTGCTTTGGCTTTTGGGAAGGGAACTTTCTCACAAACAGCAGATGAGTTTGTAGTTCCAAATATGGCAAATGTGCTACAAAAAGGTGATGTTACTTAACACAAAAATGGCACTAAGACAGTCTTGCCATATATTTTTATATACAGTCACATGTGTGTTACAGTCTTACTTTTCTCACTTTACTTTTATTACAGTCTTATATATTCCTCAGTCATTCAACAGCTAGTAAGAAAAATTTAGAAGTCTATGTTAGGCTGGAGGGGCTTTTTATCCCTTAAAATAAAATTAAATTAAATTCAAATATGATTTAAATAGCCTTATTAATTCCAAATTCATCCAAATGGCTTTTTAAATTTCTAAATTAGTTTCCACAGTCTTAAGTAGTTAAAACTGCTAAAGAACATCAGCAGGAGTCAAATGCAGCCTGCTGACTTCCACCAGGTATCCCTAAAGGCATCCCTTCAAAGTGACGCTGCTAACCCTGTAAAGTCAAACCCGATTAATTTCTGTTGCTAGTACCACAACAGTAGCCATCAAAGATTGTATCCAGGGTGCTGCTTGTGTAGGTGAATGTGCAAATGCTTCTTACAATAGCTGTTTGACACAGAAAGCCTCAACAGTGTGCTCTTCCTTGCTCTTCCCCTCCTAATCTCAAGTTACTTCTCTAGCTGCTCTGTACAGCGCTTGTAAAGGACCAGGTTTGCTGATCAGAAGTATGTAATGAAGAATCACAGACTACTAAGTCCTGATAATATTTTTTAATGTCTTTTTTAGAAAAAGTTTTGTTTAAAGATAGCAAGACAGCAATCTTAGGCCAGTTGTGACACTTGAAAAATACCTTTGCAGGGAGAGAGGTTTAATACAATTTGAGAACATTGTTGAGTATACATTCTCTGCCAGCCACTTTCATCCTTCCTGTTTTATTCTCCTATTAAGATGCTACCACTAGCTGATGCTTTCTTCATAACTCATTCCTGAAGTCACCTGAGAGCAGTGTCATGTACTGTAATTACTGCTCAGCATGCCCCTGTTTTCTTAGAGGCTAATGACCTGAGCTTAGTGTCTAGCACAGAAATACAATGTGCTGTTGCTAGACTGCTGAGCTACATGAGAAGGGGGAAATTCTCATTCTTGTCTCTTGCTGATTTTTAGGTTTTACTGCTCATTTAAACAAGTGGATCAATAAATGCAATGGAAATAATATATGTATGTGCACACCATTTGTTGCTGAAAAGGACAGCCTTCTTAGTTCTTAAAGTACCATAGGAAATCTTTCATGTTATTACTCCAAAATTACTTCTAGCAGTAGCATTGAACACACTGAAGTGGGTTTCACTATGAACCTCACTGTTAAAAAAGATAAAGTTTTGAGTGTTTTTTTTATTGTCATACAGTTCAAAGAACCTCTCAAATTCTAAGAAATGGACTAAACTTTTTCTTCCCCATCTAGGGATGAGCATCAGGACTTCAAGGAAGAGATGAGGCGATTGAAAAAGCTCCGTGGGAAGGGAAAACCAAAGAAGGGGGAAGGAAAGAGAGCTCTCAAGAAGAAATAGTGCCACTTGGACAATATAATGAACTACTGTGGAAATGCTGGAGAACAGATGTAACCCAGGCTTTCTGTTCCCAGATGGAGAGGGCTGGGCATGTGAGCTGTGTGAGACATAAGAAACACTGTGAAATACTGGAGTGTACTTTGGGAGTGCACTTGAGTCTTTGATTTTACTGGTTTTGAATACCTGCAGTTTTAAATACACTGTATATTGTAGCACATCAGTTTGTCAGAGCCCTCTCTTACCCAAGTAGTAAAAACAATGATAAAACTAAAAGGGCTCAGTGTTTTTGCAAACAACTGTATTTGTTTCAGTTTTTCTGGATGTGGAAAAACTGCTTGTCATTGTCTGTTTTACTTTCATGGATTAGTATCAATATTGGTTTACATATGGCCACAAAAAATGTTTCCTGCTTCTACTACTGATTCTCATCTTGCCTATTGTAATGAGTTTCACTTCAAACTAGTTTAGTTTAGTTTCACTAAACTAGTTTAGTTTAGTTTTGTTTTTAATTGTTGTTAGAATCTATTGTTTTGCATCTTGTACTGGACAGTGCTTTGTGGTCCATTGCTGAGTGCTACCCACAGCATTCTTACTGTACCCTGAGTATTAGATACTGCAACAGAATAGGATGAAATATGAAGGCTCAAACTTCCCAGTTTCAGACCTTCCTCTGCTAATTAAAGCTCAGAGAAGTATTATCTTGAAAAAAGTTTCTCCTAATGTGTAAATAGTTTATTCTACTTCCTGGAGCAGTGTGCTGAGGTTACACATGTTGGCAAAATACACCTGAGCTACTTTATGATTTTAGAAAAATGCTTTGTCTTGAAGAAAATTAGATTAATGATCAATGTGAATAGTGTTGTGAAGGTAAGCTGCTTCTAGGGTGGGAATTTACCCCAGCAGAACTTTGTGTAAAGAGCATCTTAGTCTGGCTATGGTAGAACTTGCACCTCTTGAGTATTTCAGACATTTATTTCAGAGCGATGATTGTATGCAACAGCTGTTGACATTTTTAACACATGTGGTAAGTTACTGTGTTCATGGTTCTCTTTAGATGTTAGAGACCTCAAGTGCTAAAAGAAAAATCTTGATTTGGTCAGAAAGTAAAAATCCTAAAAACCCAAACAGCTACTTCAGGTGTAAATATTTTAGAAAAGTCAGCATTATCTGTGTCCATTTTGAGTTTGAAGACCATTATATGATCATTGTAAAAAACAGCAACGAAGTTTTGAAAACACTTCATGAATCTAACAGGCTGCTTTGAGGGAATGACTGGTTTGTATGGGGTTTTTTTTTGGTTGGGTTTTTTTCTTAATATGCAAAAACAACTAGTGTTACGGGAATCTCAGCTTCCTTTAAACTTCATTCTCCTCTGTAACTGGTGACGCTTCTTTGTACAATCCTTTGGGAGTAGATCCTGGAAACAAAATCCCTAAAGGAGATAGTCACTGTTTGATCTTGATATTAAAATGGGAGAAACCAGAATCTTAACCTCTTCTGGGGCAGCATCTTTTTTCTAGAATGCCCAAACAACAATGGAAACTCAAAGGTTCTAATAATTTTATTTGAAAAGGATTTATTAGGCATAGAAGAGGAAGCAGAAAACGAATGCCCTTATCACAAATCCCAGAGGTAAAACTTAAGTGATGTGTGGGTGCCAGATACTTAGGATGGATCTTTCTGGGTCTCTGCAGCTGGGGTAACATGAAGAAAGGTACTTTTGTTTTTATCTTAACTTTTCCTGTCCTTTTCCTAAAGTGTAATAACTGTCTGGAGTACAGAGATGAAGGAACAGACATGGAAACAGAAGAATTTGCTTGTGAAGGCTCAGTCACAGAAAAGCAAGGCTGTAATGGTGAGCATGACAGGAGACAGATGCTAGAGAGACACCACCCCACTGGCTGAGAAATTATTTAGGGTTGTTCTAAGGGGAAAAACATGAAACCAACAGCATAACAATCATGACATCAACAGTGTGCTTAAACATACAGTGTGGAATTTTCCTCAGTATTCCACACAGAAAAATTCCACAAAGTGAAACACTTAGAAAAACTGAGAAGATTCCCAAGAAGTGGGTTTGGCTTCTGCTGTTTGAGTCAGGCAGAGCTAGGCTGAGCCAAATGTTATAAAACACAGCACTGGGACCACTTCTCTCCTGGAAGAAGAGAAGGCAGACTGAATGCCCTCATACCTTTTCTCATATCATAGCTAGGTCTGTGAAAACAAATCCCACCAAGAGCTAAAAAAGGATTTTTATATCCCTTAGGTTTTCTGTCTATGCCTGAAAGTGCTTCAACCCAGGGCTCCTAAAGCTGTTTGTAAATATTTGATGGAGTTCAAAGGGTCTCTCCCACTTCAGTTGTTGTTACTAGGGGTCTGATGTTTGCCTTATGGGCTGTTTCAGTAAACAGGCTTTTAATGAAGCGTAAAACCACCTGAGCCCAGAAAATCTAAAAAACATTCTCCTGCCCCATGCAATGGTGAATCACTGCTGATACATAACTGCAAATACATCATGTTCTTTTCTTTCCACCACAGTCGTGTTTGGATAAAAATGAATGTGGTCTCTTGGCCCCCAACTTTCAGAGGTAGATGTCTAAAACATGATGCCATATTCAGCCACCTACTGAAGTGGACTAACTTTAGAAGCTGTATGAATATTGAGTACCTCCAACTGGTATCAATGTGATTTACCTCTATAATGGCTAAGTCAGTCCCATGCCAGCGTGCAAGGCTGTAGTTCCCTTGAGTCTCACCAATAGTGGTCTCTTCAGGACAGGACAAATAAACAGCATCTCTCTAGACACTCATGCCTATGCATGCAGTAGCTGCTTCCCTGGTGATGTTCAGTGTTAATCAGAAAAGCAGGCTGTCTACTACCATGTGTTGTTTCTGCAGAGGAGGGAGCTGCAGGTGGTTAAAGAAATCCTCATCCCCTGAAAGAGTGGAGAGGTCCAGCTGAAGTGTGCTGTGCTGACATCTGGGTGATGCTGTCTTATTTACAACCAGCAGCTATTATGGACAAGGTACAATACTGAGCTCTAGACTGCAATGTGAAGGAGCCTGTGTGTGACAAAGCATGAAGCTCTAGGGGAGCAGCAGGCAGTACAGATGATCTGAAAGGTGTGAGGGTATTGCATTCAGTATTGTGCTGGGTAGTTAACGTTTATTAGACACTTTTTTTTATTATTATTATTATTTCTAAGATATCAGATTTTACTCTGGATTTTGTTTAAGTAAAAGAGAGATGAATGGTGTTGTAGCTGATGTTGCTTAGTTTTACATTTAGTTTTTAGGCCTAAGAGCATTTAAATAATGGCTCCAACCTAAAGCAGTATTTAGCTGGCTTGTCCAAACTGGCACATTTATATTGGAGAGGAGCCTGTGAATGAGACAGCACAGATCCCACCTAGAGAGATGACATTTCTTGTGTGAGTGGGTGGGAGGCAACTGATGCACAGGCTGCATGTGAGGCAGCATGTGTTACTTCTTGGCTGTCTGTCCTTAGTCTGTTTGGTGTAACTGATGTCAGGTAAGTGTTGTTCACAAGCTCTGAACTTGACAAATGCTTTTGGAATAAATAGCATAAACAAAAAAATTATCAATTAGGCTATGAAGTGTCAAAGTTGTTACTGACAACTACAAAGTAACACCACAGCCTCTTTATTTATTCTGCTTTTGACATTTATTCATTCTGCTTACAAGCCGTGACATTTGCCAGAATCCTGCTCCACTGCCTGACACCAATACAGCCAACAGTGTGATGTGTCTCAGTATTTTCAAACTCAAGTTGTTTGATAGCATTGTTAAGTTTAGTAATAAATGTTAATGCCTTCTGAGGACAGATAGTAGGGTATTGACTAGGCACACAAACCACTTAAAAAGAAGATAAAGCAAAGTTCTAAGCTGGAGCCATGCAGAATTTCCCCAGAAGGGGGTAACAGAAATTGTGTTCATTTACCAAAACAGGTCTTCTGGAGAGAGAAATCATACTATATTTAAAAGGAATAACCACATCCTAGGGCCTTTAGCATAACCACAAGCTTCAAGCAATCCACAGCATCAAAATTGTTGAGAGGTCATTGACCACTGCACTAGAAATGTTGCCTTTGGCCAGGCATGTACTTCCAGGAACAATGAGAATATAACAATGTGATTCAGAGACTGTCCCAATTCCCACATGCTTGGCAGGCTGCTTGACTTTATAGGAAAGACAATGTCTGTAAGGCTTGTGTTGTCACAGCGGTAGTGAGGATGGAATGAGAAGGATGGATTTTCAACAGTGATGCTGACTGTCAGCAAAAGATGCTTCTGTTTAAATAGATAAGATGTGTATATGTATATTACAGTGTAAACAATCATTTTAAAAGGTTATCCATCCATCTCACTGAAGAACCCAGCAATGTGGGGTATTGCCCTGAAAAATCATGATCTTCTTTCTGTCCCATGTCAAAGCTGCAGTTTCTGTACTTGATTCATATTATTGATTTAGCTTTTTTGGACTCTTATATTTCCTACTCCAGGCCAATACTAATCCTAATGCACCTTCTCTGCTTGGTGAAGAGGCTAGAACCCAAAAGGTACAGTTATTATCTAAACTATTATTAGATCAGAGATGTACATTGTTACCAACTTGTCAGTAAAGTGCTGGAGAATCAAATTACAGCAGGTATTTAGGCCAGGGGAAGCTCAGCCAGTCTGGATATTATGAAGGAAAATCCTAAGACTGTAACAATTGAAGAGTAATTTTCTGAGTGGCAAAACAACTTGTATGAGACAGTATCCATTCCTGCCCTTCCTTGAAACTCAGTTGTGTTAGACATTTTTTTTTTCTGCCTGAATGGAACGGGTTTGAGTTATGAAATGTGATGGTTCACAGTGAAATAATAATGTGAGGAATCTAAAACTATTTTGTCCTTAAAGCTGATCAGCTTATCACTGTTCAACACAAAGGACTTAGAAATCAGATATCCGAACAAACTCAATGCTTTAAAGCAATGGCAGGCGATACTAATAGGAAGATCTTGACTAATCTTCTCAAACATGAGATTTGGTCCCAGTTTCAGTAAAGTACATCAGGCAGGAAGATCTGTGTTTCTTATTCCTTTGTTTCCATTTTCATCAGCTGCTTTTTCCTAAGAGAGCCACATCTCCTACAGCGGCTGCTGTTACTACATTCTGTGTCTGTCTAATCTTTTGCCCCATCCCACTCCCTGTTCTCTTAATAGTGTGTTCAGGGCTCATGCTCTCTGGCTGGCCCAGACCCATCAGTGCCTACACTACTGGTCCATCAAACATGTTTTCTCAGCTTTCCAGTGCTGGTGTGCAGTGAAGGCAGGAAGCCAGCAGCTCTGCAACACAGCACATACATTGCTGGACCCTTGAAGTCACTATATAAATAATACATAGGAAGTAGGTGAAGCATTTTGTTCTTGTTAGGCTGAACATTGTGTAGGGTATGGAAAGGGTCTAAAGGCAAAGTCACTCCTGTGTCCCAGTACCATCACCTTTCCTATTCCCTGCCTCCCACTCATTGCCTCCAAAGCAAAAAGTTTTGCTTTTTACTTTCTGAAGGTTTGGGCTGTGGTTTAGGGAGAAAAGAGCAACAGTGATGTAAATATTGACTTTAAATTATGCTTGAATCAAATAAGAACTATGTAAATATTTTCAGTATCATTACAAGAAAATATGTGTATATATAAAACTTGTTAGATCAACATTGCTTTTAATGGTAGAATGAAAACTAAGTTAAGAACCTGGCAAATTCACATTTTCTTTTTTCCCTACCTCCTTTTTTCTTCTCGCCTCCACACATCCTTATCACTTCTGCTCATGTATTTAACTCAGAGGCAAAGAGCTATGAAGTCTCCATCAACTGAAAAAAAAAATAAAAAATAGATGAGATTGTTCAACCACCAAGCTCACATCACTACCTGAATATTACCTAATTTCTCACTGAAGTTATGGATGTTTCAGGTTCACCAGTGTCACAGGACTGTAAATTTCCTAAACTAGGAATTCTCAAGAAGCTACCAAAGGAGAAAAATATGTATGATCTGTGCAGGACTTTTTTTTTTTTTTATATAATTTTTAAAAATCGTCCTTGTTTTTTTCTTTATTGCCTCACATTGGAGCAATCAGACAGTGATCCCTAGAAATATGAAAGGATGTATATCTTTAAGTGAGAGGAATAATAAACCTATATAGATGCTAAAGAGAAGGGGGGGAGGGGCAGAAATCTATGTTCTTTCCTCAAAAGTGGAGGAAAATTCATTTCCTGGAGAGCAAAGTAATTTTCTTAAGTGTGTATTATTCTGACTAGTAATCAGAAGATGACTGAAATCTGGACAATAGCCTATTTTTTATTCTGCTTCACATTTCTCTGTCCAAGATAAAAGGGCACATGACTTGTATCTGTTAGCATCTGTATTCCATCAACAGCTGTATTTCCACTGTTCCACTGTGAAGATACTGAGGATTAATCTGATATATAAACAGCACCATTGCCTTAGATACATAAAGTTGTGCACTTTCACATCCTACAGCACTTAAAAGTGAGATATATATTTCAACATACTTTAGAAGATCTGTAATTATTTTGTCCTGGTGCGGAATTTAATCCAACAACAACAACAAAATCTGAGTAGGATCAAACCCCAGTGCATAACTACGAGTTTGGTGGGAGGCAGCAGGTTTTGTATTTACAAGTATGCATTACCTGCTGCAGCACCAGATAAACTGGCTGTGCTGCATTGTAGGAATCAAGCAGCTGGTGCCCTGAGTGGTGAATATGTGTCTGGGTTTTCCTGGCTCACAGTTCACAGGCAAGTTTCGTTATCACCTGCTGCGTGCAGACCATTCGTGGCGGTTGTGCAGGCGACACAACCTCGATCTGCCTGTCTATGCAGGGATGGCACCTTTTTGTGCATCCAGGCAGCATATTCCCATCAGACAGGGTTTTGCCACAAGTACCTGGAGGGTTTCAGACACAGCCTTGTGTATTCACGTATAAGGTGATGTTTCTGGGACTAAGAACATTTACCTAGAGGGGTAAGGAAATATTATGCTTTCTAATATGTAGTAGAGTATTTAGAGCATTCTTAGTATTTAACTTTAAATAGGTAGTTTGCTTGGGCCTCCCAGTCTTGGCCTTGCTAACCTTACAAGCAGCTAGCTACCATATATATTTTGTGCACCCCGGTACTGTTTTGCTTGCTAGCATACTTTGTAATAAATTTTAAGTGGCGTTTTAAGGGAGAAGGAGGAGAAATCCCAAGGACAACTGCACCCAGCTGGTTTTGGGGCGAACCACTCCAATCACACATGCGTTGGAAGAGAGAGGTGAAAAGTTCAAGCTGATGAAGACTTCAAGCCTTCCTCCCCCAAGACCCCTGCGACCACCAGAAGAATCCCCATTATTTACTGATCATGCACAAGGATTGTGCAATCCAAATTCCTGGATTTGATTAATTTAGCACTCCCTTTGTTAGCATATTGTGAGTATGTATAGGATAATGCTCTATGAAGTGTACAGTGTGAGAAACCCGGTGCACACATTAGGTGGAGATCTCCCCCGTCTTGCCCGGTGCCGTATTAAAGAAATGTCTGCTCATTCAACATTAAGTTGTTGCAGAGTTTTCTTCGTTTCAGTGGCCTGCAGATTTGACAGCAGAAACCAGCCTTTCACATCTAGGTTGTAAGTTTGATTTTGACCTACACTGATAAAAAAAGCTAGTCTCTGTAGAAGATGTTGATGATAGCAATTATCAGTACATAGGATTACATATTGCCAAGAAATAGTTACAGTTATTAATGATTCATCTTCCATCATGATGGACTAAGCAGAGAGACCAAAGCTGTGAAGAAGTAGGAAATTCCATTTATCCCTAGGTGTGGATTCCCCCAAACAAAAGGAAAGTATAGCATAAATGTAGATTTCTGTATCCTTCCTACACATCTGTCTTCTAAAATAGCATTATGTTCTTTATTTTAGGTGTAACACTGTTTTTTTTAATCTTATGTATTTCAGGTGGTAACTTTGCTGTGTTCCCAGTTTTAGACACCAGCTGTCAATATTAGGGCTTAGAATTGCAACTTTTCAGGCAGTACATCAATTGTAATAAGAAAGTCTAGAGAGTATATTTTATGTGTATGCAAATCTTCAGCATAAATCAGAAGCTCAGGAACAAAGGCATGCAATATTACTAAAAGCATTGGGAAAGGTATTACAAGTTACAGATTTATATTAGTCTACTAATTCCACAGCTAGAGTTATGTCCTGGACATAAATTGCTCAGGGAATAAAACAATGGCAATGACTACCTTCTGTACGCTGAGACTAAATTATCCCTTGGTATAAATTTCATTGAAATGAATGAATGGACTTGCTCAGTAAACTTGTGTTACTCTGTCAGCTTTCCCAGAACAGGTTGTGTGCTGGGAGAGCCATCTCCAATTGCCCCAGCAGCCTTTTCCTGCAGAGATCAGAGAAATTTGTCCCAGAGTTTAGTCCTCAGCACGTCTGCTACTTTCCAGTCTGTGTGTGTTCTTCAATACACATTCCCATCACATAGCAGGAATTGCTGATAATTATCCTCTTCATTAATGTGGCTATTAGAGTGAAATCTCTAATTTTGGTGCACTGCTAAGTTTGCACATTTGTTTCTTACATATCTGTGCAGCCTTTTTGTTGACTGCACCATAGGCCACCAGCAATATGAAAGCCTGGACTCCTGTCTCAGGAAAGCACAGCCTCTCAGATAATTACTTGAAATCCCTTTAAATATAATTAACTAGATTATTTTTCATATTTCTGTACTCAGGAGGTATTCCATAGGAAAGACCCTCAGCTCAATTTGTGACTAGTGCTCCTTCCCTCCATACCACGAGGTCTGGTATTCTTGTCTCCATCATGTTTTTGCTGTGTCCATAGAGTAAACTGATCTTGAATTTACTGACCTGTTACAGCACTGCTAGTATCAAATTTGGAATGCTTTTACACACCAACAGCCCATGTGTGAAATGCAAAATACAAACCTCAAATCTATCATTGGGATTATTAGATTCAGAGGTTGTATGGTTAATTTCCACAACTGAAGTGAGACAAGGATGTTTGCACTTACATGTTTCCACTGAGTTATTTTGACTGCTATAGAATATATGAGGTTGCAATAGAACAGCCTTTATCTTCCCTGGAATTCTGCTGCTTTTTTGATATGTTAGCTTTCCTTTGCAACGTGTTACAACACTGTCACATTTGACATTTATCATAAAGACCTTTCCAGCAAGAAAGCAACATAAAATACCTGATTTAGTGAAAGCTTTGTGTGTGTAAGCAGCATCTCCACAGGTGTGGCTTACAGGGATATGACATGGGTCAATTTTTTACTTTAAATGGGAGCACTCTGCCACTTTAAGGGAAGATGGCTGGAGGCACTGGTGGCACAGAGGGAACAGGCTTTTGGGGGGCAGTGGTGGCTGTTGGCTCCTCCTCATTTCTGATCTGGAGGGAGCATCATCTCCCAATGCACCCCCCCCCAACCCTTGGTTCTTCTGTCATTTGCACGAGAGGACTGAGGCCCATGGCAGGTCCTTCTGTGTGAGGCCACCTTTTCCCTGGTAAGCCAGGCTGTAGGGGAAGAGGGTGCATGTCCTATCATGCAGACAAGGTGCAGGCAGGATGGGCACTCTTCATAAATAGGAATCTTCTCTCAGACCTCCAGATCGGACAAAGGTGGCTGGAGGATAGGAGAGAGGTGTTACCAAGAAGAAAGGGATCCTGATTTCTGATGAGCTCATGACCAGAACCTTCCCTCCTGCCTGAAGCACCCTCTGTAAATCATAGCTTCATTAAGGTTGGAAAAGACCTCCACAATCACGAAGTCCATCAATCAACTCATCATGACCACTAAATTATGTCCTGAAGTGCCACATCTGCATATTCTTTGAACACCTCCAGGGATGGTTACTCCACCACTTCCCTTGGCAGCCTGTTCCAATGCCTCACCATTCTTTCAGTATGTAAGTTTTTTTCTAATACCCGATTTAAATCTTCCCTGGTACAACCTAAGCCCATTTCCTCTCATTCTATTGCTAGTTACTTAGGAGAAGACCAATACCCACCTCAGTAAAACTTTTCAAGTAGCTGTGGAGAGCAATAAGGTCTCCTCTCAGCCCCCTCTTATGAAGATTATACATTCCCAGTTCCTTCAGCAACTCCTCATAAAACCAGAGGGAATGGCTGCAATCTGCACCAGAGGAGTTTTAGGATGGTTATTAGGAAATATTTTTTTCACTGAAAGGGTTATCAAACATTGGAATGGTCTGCCCAGGGCAGTGGTGGAGTTACCATCCCTGCAGGCATCTAAATGGTGTGTGGACCTGGTGCTCAGGGACACGGTTTAGTGGTG
Source organism: Corythornis vintsioides (assembly GCA_025447755.1). Classification (NCBI taxonomy): domain Eukaryota; kingdom Metazoa; phylum Chordata; class Aves; order Coraciiformes; family Alcedinidae; genus Corythornis; species Corythornis vintsioides. The sequence continues at coordinate 51,643 of JAOEGS010004634.1, read as the reverse complement.
AGTTTGCAGTGTTGGGTCGAAGGTTGGACTCAACTTCTTGAAGGTCTCTTCCAACCGAAGACATTCTATGTTCTCCAAATCCTTCACCAGCTTCGTTGCCCTCCTCTGGACCCATTCCAGTGCCTTCCTTATACTGCAGCACTCAGAACTGCACACAGCACGTGCAGTGCAGCCTCACCATTGCCAAGCACTGGGGCACCAGCACTTCCCTGCTCTCCTGGACATGCTGCTTTTGATCCAGGCCAGGAAAAGTACCAACTTGGGGCAGCTCAACGCCATCAATGGGAAGAATGTTCTGTCAATCCTAGAAATCAGTTATTTTCCTTATTTTACTAGAATGAGGCGCAACATTTTCACCTGAAAATGTGATACTTTTAAAGTAGCTCTGTCACTGTGGTATGGAACGAGTTTATAAAGCTACACCCCAGAGCTACGCCACTGTTGGGAAATTGTCAGTCCGGTCGAGGCGGTCCCGTCCCGTCCCGTCCCCTCCCCTGGCTTTTCACCGCTCCTGCCCAGCACACCCAGGGGTAAAATCCTCTCCGCCTCTCACCGTAACCCCGCCGGCACTTCAGCTCGTTTTTATTCCTGCCGCAGGCTGCGGGGCTGCCCGTGCCGAGGCCGCTGCTGGGAAGGACCCTCAGGCCGGGGCACCGGTGGGACCCCCGCCGCTCAATCCGCCCTTCCCCAGGCCGGCTCTGCGCGGGGCTCCGCTTTGCTCCCGCCGCTCGCCCCCAGACCCCCCGCGCCGCCGACTGCGCTTCCCCGCCGCCAGGAGGCGCTGCGGCGGCGGCGGGGCGGGCCCGCGGCAGGGGGCGTGCTCACTGCCCACGTTCCAGTTCCCAGGGCGACGTGTGGTCGCGCCGTGACGTCAGGGTGTTTCCCGGTGACGTCGGACGGCTCATGCGCAGTGGCCGCAGTGGCGATTCTGGGTGACGTCACAGACCGGGCGTGACGTGCCGGTGGCGCGGGCCGCTGGGAGCTGGCCGGGATCTGCGCTCGCCCCCCCTCCCCCTCTCCCACTACGGGTCGCGGCTGGGGGCGTCCCGGTGGCGGGGACGCGGCTCCCCCCTCCCCCTTCCTCGCCCCAGCGCTTCGATCCAAGATGGCGGCGCTGAGCAGCGGCAGCAGCGCGGAGGGGGCCTCGCTCTTCAACGGAGACATGGAGCCCGAGCCGCCGCCGACCGCGCTCGGCGCTTGTTACGCGGCGAGCAGCGGCGACCCGGCCATTCCGGAGGAGGTGAGGCCACGCGGCGGCCGTGGCGGACACCCGCGCCCCTCCGCCGATCGCGCCCCCGCCCCTTCCAGCCGGCCCGCACCCGGGGGCCGCCGGCGGGCCTGGCCGGCGCGGAGACGGTGGCGGCGCGGGTCTCGCTGGGGCTCAGCGGCGGGGATCTCCGCTCGGGGGAGGCCCCGGCCGTCTCCCCTCTCCCTCCCCTCCGGCGGCGGGGGCGCCCCTCGCTCCAGCCGCTGCCGGTGATGCGGTGTCGGGGCGGGGAGGCTTCGCGCATCGCTGCGGCCTCGCTCCCGCCGCGGACTCCTCGGTGCCCGCAGGCAGCGCCTGGGGCCCGGGCCCGCTCTGTTCCGGGGGCGGACGGTGCCGCCGTGAGGAGGCGACGTGCCCGGGCCCTCGGGAGCCGGGGCTTCCCTCTCCGCGCCCTGGCTCGGGAGGAGTGGCGGGCACGGTATCGTGTCGAGCGAGCACCCCCACGGTGTCCATGCTGTCACACTTGCTGCTACCTGGCGGCTCTGGCCGGCAGAGCTGGCGCGGGGGCGAGGGGAGTGTTGTAATCGGTTTCCCCCGGTGACTTTGAGACACGTGAAATATAGTTTAAAAGCAGCGCTGGGTACAGTTCCTGTCACGGTTGTCGGCCTGGCTTGCCGTTTCTGCTGCGGGGTCTGGGGTAATGTTAACGGACAGGGCACTGCAGCCGCTGGGGATGTCAGGCCTCTGGCTTGTGTCTCTCTCACATACTTCCTGTGTTTTGGGGTGTATTTCTTAACTTCCCAATCCCACAGAGAGCCAGTGGTACTACCTGTTTTGCTAGGCTTAAAGTGTAAGTTGCTAGCACTTCTGAAATGTTTTCAGAAGGTGGAATAAAACGTGCTGGAACAACACAAGGTATTTTGCAGATTTGAACGCTATAGGCATCGAAATCGGAAGGAATTGCCAAACGTCGTCCATCGAGTCGGTTCTGGAGGTGAATACAGGTGTCAGAAGCTCTGCTGCCTTGTTCTAGGCATTAGTTGCTGAAGATTATTTCAGATCCTCTTTTCCGAGGGTGTCTGTGTAATCAGTACAGGACCTCTCATGGTGAGCAGAGTCCGGTGGCCCTGTGAGGTGCTGACCCCACCAGGAAACAGCTCCTTTCTGCTCTGGGAGGGAAGATTCTCCAGCAGGCAAAATGAGCTGGCTTGGATCATCAGCTCAGAGAGGGGTGCAGTTTGACTCCCAGCTCATGAGGAAAAGAGTCTCTTTTTATCCATTTTATTTATTAATAGCATATTGGATTATAGTGGAATTATTAAGTTGAGAAATTTGGCAAGTACTACAGCTCATGCTGGGGAGATGGTCGGGAAGGAGTCAGCCCCTATCGATAGTGCTAAGAGATGAGATTGATTCACGCTCCGTAAGGAGCTGCTGGTGTACGTGCTGAAGGCAGACAAAACGTGCAGTGTGCATGTATTTTGCACCTAACCCAGCAGGGTGATTAAATGCTTTGAGTAATGCAAGTCCAGTCTTAACTTTCCTGAGTAAGGAGAAATTCTCAACTGGTTGAGAAACCTAAATACCTCGAGTGGGGTTTAATAAATGCTTTCTTTCAGAAGCAAAATAAGTTTTAAAAGATTCTTGCTGACTTCTGTTGTCCAGATTTTGTTGGTATAGCTGTGTATGGAACTGAATTTCTCAGTTACTTCTGCCATAGGAAAAAAAAAAAAGATCCATGTGGAATTGTTTCAGTAACTGGTTTATACTGTGGCCCTGGAAACAGGAGTACCTATACAGCTGAGTTGGGTAAATAAACTGCAGTGCAAGAGAGAAGACTGAGGAAAGCAGTGGCAGGGGCAAGAACTTAAAAAATCAATTTTCCTACCAGGGAGAGTGTTTGTGAAACTGCTGTCGGTCACTTGAACTTCAGAAATGATTTAGCCTGCGTCAGTCATTAGATTTGACTCCAAATGCTAAATTACATAGTAGAGCTGCTTCTCCCCCTCCTCTGAACATATTGCACCCTACATTAGAGAGGGAAGCAGGGGTCTGGAACACCTGCTGAGCAGAGGGTTTGGTACATTGCAGATAGGGGTTTGCATATTCACAAAGTTAGAAAGCGTGTGGGGGTATTCTGGTATTATTTAAAATCACATTTCTCCATTGGAAATAATGAAACACACAGGACTAAACTAGAGCTGGTGCTAGAATTTTTATTTTCTGATGTGGTTTTATTCTTTAGTTAGCTAGCTCTTCCTCAAGTTGTGAGCAATTAAAATTTCTTTACTCTGCAAGTACACCTATTACTTGATCTAAACATGTACTTTTAATAAAATTCAAGACCAAAAAATTGCTGATGCAGTTAAAATAGAAACTCTTTAATACTAAAACAAGCCTTTATAAAGTGTAATTCTAATTCCAAGTGTCATAAGTCAGAAAAATACTGAAGTGCTTCTAACTGACTCATGGCTCGAATGCAAGTACCTGTTCTACTCTTTTGTTTCATTTCTTCAAGAAAGGTAAAGCTGAGCTTTACAAGTACCCTTACAGTGGAAGCCCATTAAGGAGCATCACCTCCCTTGTTCTGAGGAAATACCTGGGAAGGTTTTAGTTCTGTATAATCTTTAGTGAAGTGCCATCCTGATTTCCAGAAGGAAAACCTGCAGTTCTGTGTCGAGCGAACTGTGAACACTCAGTTTCTAGCTCTAGAAGATGAGCAGACAACCAGAATCTCTGATTTAAGTTGGAGCTTACTGGTAAGGGAGATATTCTGTACCAAGATTGTAATTGAGTCCTTCTGCGTTGGTTAAAACTACATCAGCATCACAGATCCAAGTGTTTTGAGTAGCAAGTTGAAGCCGTATTATTCAACTCACAGCTGGTTTTTAGTCAAATAATGAGTTTAGCTCTTCAGAATTTGCCTTAGAAGCCTAAATGCCAATGCTAAAAATCTTCTAATAATAAAGTCATTACATAAGAGTATAATAATTGCTGAAGCTTTTTTTTCTGTATTAAAATTTGAGCTTAGCAAGAGTAGCTGAACATGAACTCATTTAGGAAATAGGTACTTCTTGGAGGCATGAGGATTTGAAAAGGGTAGGGGCACATGAATTAGCAGAAATTTTCCTCTTTGGCTCTCTGTTCAGCTGCTGGTGCAGGGCGAGCGAGGAGTGCTGCTGGTCAGAGGCATGTAACTTGGCTTCTTCCCCAGCATGAATTCTCGGGACAAGAGACTGTTTGGATGGAAGGTTTTCAGAGCATTACAGGATTGTTGATATAGTAAGGAGTGTGTGACAGCTGGGAGGAAAGGCTCTGTTCTTGTTGCTAGAGATTATTTACACCAATATTAAATAATTCAAATGGGATTTTCTGTACTCAGAGCTTTGTGCCCTGAACTGTTCTTTGGAAGACAAAAATTACTTTGAAGGTTGTGAAGTGAGGGCCTTAGCTGTTGGATGCTCGTGTTCTAGGTGGCCATACTGGAATTTATCCTGCATGAATATTAGTGATATATTTAGCAACCTTAATCTTATAAAATAGATTTAAGAAGAAGAATGAAATGCAAAGAATGAAGAGGCACCTCTAACCTTGTAATATGAAGTAAGTGGTGGTGGATTCTCATAAAGTAGCACAGGTACACCAAGAAAAACTGGGGTGGTTTTTGTTGCAGTAACTTTTAAGGAACCTTTCATGCTAGGAATTAGAATAACTTTCAAGTTTCTGTTTCTCTGAAGAGTCAACAATTAAATGAGCTACTTATTTGGATAGTTGAAACAATATGAGCTTTTTTTTTTTTTACTTAATTACTTCTGTAGTTTTGGGAATACGTTTTATGTTGAATCTCTATTATGTTTCATTGCATTGTGTTCAGTGATTGAGCTAACTTTATAGTCTGTGAATGACATCCTATTTAATTGAGAGGACAAGTTAAACTTTAACTACAAGATGCTTCATATCCAGCTAATATTCTGCAGGAGTATATCTCAAAAGATAAATGAAATAATTATTTTGTTTTGCACAGTCGAGGAAAGGGTTAGCTGAATACTCTGTCTGACTTATGGTCACAGCTTCAAGGAATACATAGTCTAGCAGGGGAGAATCTAGAGAAGAATAATAGGGGTGATCTGAAGTATAGAAGTATAGAGCTTTAAGGAAAGACCAGAAAAAATCCAGGTTATTTAAAGAAGAGATTGAAGTTGTCAAATCTGATGCAACGAAGAATGCAAGTAACTTGTTCTTGAGGCTTGTGGCGATCACTACGAGAAGTAGCAACTTTAAATGATAGCAGGGGAAATGTTTTCACATTGCTATTAGACCTGTTTCTTCATGGCTAGGGATACTCAGGTGTGAAAATAGACTTTCTTAGCTATAAAACGTCCCTTAATAAATTTCATCACCTCCGCAGGCAAACATATGTCAGGAGTGATGGGGGAAAGTTGATCCAGGTGTAGAAAAAGCAATGACTTTGGTAACTTCTCTTTTTCCTTAGGCATTTTGTGATTTATTTGTGGCAAGTAGAACAGGTATTAAAACCCACCTTGGAAATATTTGAGTTTAGTGGGGATGTTCAGGAAATTTCTGCTTTTGATCTTTTCCCCAAGATTAACAGCTATGTCTTGTAGTAGCTTGTTTGATTACACAAAACTTGCTTGATGGAATAGTAGCTGCTTCTGAAAAGTTTTGCTGTCACTGGAGGCTTGTTTCTTGTCTCCCTGGATATTTATAAACTGGATACAAAACACAGTGTTTGTTAAACTCAAAAAGTTTCTCTTCCAATCCAGCCTTACATAGAAGCTGCTTCAGGTTTAAGGGTTTGGGGTTTTTTGGGGGACACTTTTTGAACATTTGTAAATTCTAGGTAAGTGACATTTTGTTTGAACCACTCCCTTTGAAGGGTCGTGCAGTGTACAGCAGGGTGGAGATGCACTGGCATAGCCATGCTCTCTGCACAGTTGAGGCAGCTCCCTATCCCTGCAGTTACCTGCAAGCTTAGTGAGCTGAATCTCAACATGACACCCACTTTGCTCCAAATCCTGTGCAGTGCAGGGTTGTCCCTTAAATAAAGGTCTGTGGTTAGGGAGAGTAGTGGTAATACAGTGTGGGGGAGGGGGGGTTGTTGTGTGTGTGTGCACAAAGAAGGTGCAAAAGAAGGCCTGTCTTGTTTTGTATTTGAATGAGAAGTCTTGTTCGGGTGAGGCTTCCTTAGGTGCATTTGCCAGGTTTAGATCCTGACTGGTTAGGTCTTTATGGTCTTGAGCTTCCTGTGCTAGCTGGTAAAAATCTTACTTGGTTTCTCTGTATGACTTCTGAGCTCACCTTTCACAGAAATATGATTACATGCCATAGTTGGCCAGAGTGCCAGGGACATGAAAGTTCTCTGAGCTGCTGGTATAGTAAGTATACTCTGCAAACAGCTTTGACCATGTGAAACTCTAGATACACTATTTTGTTTTTTGAGGTGTGAGGTGGTTTTCATAATTTTCAACTGTTCACACATCTAAGTGTGGGAACACAACTGCTTTCTCATAGGTGGTGCAGGAGGCAGAAGTCACTGTGCAATAGCTGTGTTTCTTTGCTGCTTTTTTTTTTCAGTTGATATTTTTTCGGCATACAACAGAATCCTCCTAATTTTCCCTCCTGCACACAGCTTATTTCCAAAACAATGAAATACATATTTATGCAATTGATTTCCTCTTCTGTGGCCAGTGTTAAAGTCAAATCAGGCTGTCTGATGCAAAATTATATGCCTTTTACTCCCTTTTTACTGTTTAAACCCCTTGCTGCGTTTAGCTTTGTTAGTCCAGCTCTTGAGCATGTGTGTGTTTTGAAGGAGCAGCAGCAGTGCCTTTCTTTATTGTTTCTGATTCTGTTTTATGAATGAGAAGCCTAGAAAAAAAAAAAAAAAGATGAAATGGGCAAAGGTCTAAATTTTAATGCTTCTTATTGTCTGAAGGTGCTGTTGGTTCACGTGGGTTTGGGGAAAAGTGCTGCTGCTAGAATCCCACTGCAACACTCTAGTAATCTCATACTCTCATTATTCACTAGTGGTATTTGAAAAGTACTATAAATCCAACATGAAATATAATAAAATTATGAGTTCAGGAATTTGTTAGTGTCTAGGTGTTTGAAACTGCATGGTTGTATATAGGTGCTTCAATCTTGGAACTGATTTTGTAAATGTATTAATTAAATTCGAATAGGCCAGACATTCTCTCTTAATTGGTTGTAAGTAATGTAGATTTAAATATGAGTCTTTAGTGTCATCTGAGGTAGTTTTCAAAAGGATTTGAGTATTCTCATAATTTTGTTAGAATACAAGTTGTAAGTGCTAATAAAGTCCTTTGTGCCTTTTTTAATCCGACGTACATCATTGAAAATGGATGTAACTTTTTCCAGTCTCTCAATTCAGTAGTTACAGGTTCTAAGTCTTGCAGCAGGTTTTATGTACTGAATAATTCTCCAAATTAATCAGATGAGGTTTAACTGAGTGAAATGAAAATATCTTTTTTTTAGGGGGCTTTTTTTTTTTTTGGTGTGTGTTTGTTAGGGTTTTTTTGTTTTCAGTTTTCTGAACTAGATGGTTGTTTTCAGCATCCTTCCCTGGTAGCTGTTGTATCTGGGTTTGGATTATGTATTTTTAAACTCTGCTAACTCTACAATGAGTGGCCCGGAGCCAGTTCTTCTTTGTAAATTACTTCTTTTTTCATGATGGCCTTAGGGTTACTTAGGCAGCATGGTCTACTGAGTAGAACGTAGAATACCATATAAGAGAATGTGGTTTCTGTGGCAGTTTCTATTTGTGACTGTTTTCTGTGATTGGGAGCCAATTACTTGTGTTTTACAAGGGTGTTTTTTTGTTTTTTTTTTTTTTAAAAAAAAAAAAAAAAGAACCAAAACCAACAAACAAGTCTGCTTGCTTTGTTACAGATTTTCAGACCTGTTTGTGATAAAAATGGGACACCTTAGTTACTTTACTGGACCATCAACTTGACTAAAAATTCCATCTGTCTCTTACGTTTTCTATCTGTTGGTAGAAAGCATACCCATAGTGTAGTAAGAGTTTAGTGGTGAAGTACTGCCAAGTATCTAACTTCTATGGATTGATAACATGGACTTTTAAGTAGGTGCTGATTATCTTGATAGTGTAATTAATTGTGTGCTCTGGCAAGGAGAGAGCAGAGTAAGTTCTGTAGTTCAGCCGAGACTGAGTTTATTTGTTTTGTCATTTTAATTAATATGACCCAAGCAGTGCAAGAGCTCTGCTTGACTAGCATTTGCTTCTTATAGACAATTATTGTAATTAGCTGGTTGGCTGCTTGCTTTCCATCACAGATATGACTTGTCTTCAGATTAAGGTGTGCAGAGGAATACTGTGGTTTAGGCAAGATATTTTTAAAATTTCACTGCTGTATGGATTTAACACGTTGAGAGTTTGTGGAAGTTACCTCTCTAAAGCAAAGCTGCATTCTTAAGTAAGTTAGAAAATGTGGACAGGTGGTTTTTTTCCCCTCAATCAATGTATTTATTTATTTATGCTTGTGACAGTCTAGGAAGAACTTGTTAAATTAATAAATGTAAAGACAGTGAGTTGTACAAGAACTTGATCTCTGTGTGATCCTCATGACTACTGCATTACTAACCAGAGTAAATAAAAGACTAGTAGTAATGCAAAGCAAAAGCCTCAAGGAATGTGGAATTAAAGATTTATTTAGGTCAAAGAAAGCCATGCAACTGGTGGTTAATGATTTAAATGAAGGATACAAACACATCTTATTTTCCACACTCTGCTGTTCTACTGTGGCAAAAAATATTTGTTAACTTTCCTTTTTATGGTGCTTAGAGGCAAATTCTACTTATCAGCAAGCAGTAAAGATGGCAGGTGATGGAAAAGCAGGGGAATGAAAGAGACTTGAAACTTGAAACAGGAAGGCTGCTGCTTCATGGTAGCCCAAATCCATCCAATGGGCTGTGGAAAGGAAAGGTGACTGCACCAGCTCAGGTGGTCACTGGGTCTTCTGCCAAGCTGTTTCAGCTCACTAGACTGGCAGAAAACTACCCTTCAGAAAGAGAACAGTTTTCTGCTTGTTTAACATACTGAAATGATTCAGCCAAAGGTTTAAGTTCTGGAGAAAGAGGAAGGAAGGGAGCAGGGCTAAATAGCCAAGGACATTGTGATAATTACACCCACCTTCTACAAAAGGTGCTTTGCTGTAAGCTGCTGTAAGATGCTCTTGTTGACTGTTCTTATAGAGAAACTACTTGGTTATGTTACAAGGGTAAACTTTATTGAGCTTGATCCTTTAGAATTTATCACTGCATTAAAAAAAAAAATTAAACAAGTAAGGAACATTTGAAGTCTGAATTTCTTTTGTTAAAGGGGATGCAATTTGAGAGGTAAGGGTCTGACAGACTGAAAAGCTGTTTATTCTGCTTTGAGAGTAGAGCAATTCAGTTTGCATTTACAATTAAACAGAAGAAGACATAGATTACTCTCAGTTGCAACTGATGGTTTACAAATAAACAGAAAATAGAATAGTAAGCAAAAACTGTCCATATCTGGATTTGTGTGGTGGAAGTTCACTATTAAAGCAATTTTTCATTGAATATGTTTTGTCTTCCACTAAATTTTTTTGAGTTTCTGCTGCTAACACCTCAAAGATTATACTGTGATACTTGAGCATTAACTTGGTCAGCAGTGTTTCCTAGTTTTTTTTGGAGCAAGGAGGGAGTTGTTGGGTGTTTGGTTTTCATGGGTTGTTTTTTTTGCTTAATGTGAACAGTGTCATAACACAGTTGAAAACCTGCATTACTGGTTATGGGGAGGTTAAGAATTGGCTTTTCCTTCTTTAAAAGATCTAACATATTAAATGGAAAACAGTTTTCATCTTGAAACCTTTTTAATATTTTAAGTAACTGCTGTGCTTGCAGCAGATGCCTGCTGATCACATTACCATGTTAGCTGACCTAGTTATGATCCGAGTCATCTCACAGGATGGTACAAGAAATGTTGTACCTCTTCTGGACTTTCCTTCTTGAACGTGCTGTTCACGTTCACTTCACCAGGGCCATTCTTCATCACTCTAGAAAGACATGTGTATAGACTTTTGTGGAAAAAGAGGTACTGGACTCTCTTTCTGTTGCCTATAATAACTTGTGTAGATATTGTTGTCTGTAACTTTTTTACTGTTCTGGGATTATAAATTTTACCAGACTCATTCTGAACTGTCTAGCTAGCCAACAGTGAAAATACACTGTCAAAGTTAATATCTCAGACAGTGTAAAGGAGCTGGGATAAAAACGATTCACCAACATTAATAAAAAGTTGTGGAAGATAAACTAGGAAAGGCAGTCTCAATCCTGACAAAATTCTTAATGTGAAACCCATTGCACGCTGGTTTTCAATTCAGTAAAGTTTTTCAGCTGCTAGTATTCTTCATACTTGTTTAATAAAAAGCTTACACTGTTGAAAATATGGTGAGCCAACAGAAGTAGGAAAAATGCAGAAACTAACCCAGTGGATGTGTGAGTTGAGATAAGCTTCCACTGAGAGCTGGAGAGGAGCTAAAGTTTGAAGTATAGAAAGAAGGAAGGGACTGTCCTTCCAGATGACTGCAGACAATGAAAGCAAGCTTTGTAAGAGGCAGAAAGAGGACCAGCACCGTGTGAGGTTGCTGAGAGGGAAAAGTAGCTCAAGCAAAGTTACCAAAATGTGAGAAGAGGTAACGGTGACTGCAAGCCAAGAAAATTGAAAATGCCAACTCTGCATCTTGGCATGCTGAGGTGGGGTGTTGAGTTTTTAGCCTCATTCATATGTCCTCTTGCCCCTCTTTAACACTTCACTTTCTAGTTAAGATGTTAGTCCAGCTAAGAACGATCTGCTACGACAGCTTTCTAAAGGATTTTCTGGCAAGGTGGATCCTAGCTCAGTGGACCAAACAATTCAATTGATTGTGTAAGAAAGAAGCCTGAAGGGACTGATTAGAATGGTATGGTATAGTTATTGATGATTTTGTCCTCCTCTTAAATGAGTTTCAAAAGTAAATGAGGGGGTTTCAGGTAGGATTTGGTTGTGGGTTTTTGTGTGTGGGTGGGGTTTTTTGTTTTGTTGTCGGGTTTTTTTAATGACTCGGTTGGTTCTGTCAAAATATTCTCCATCATCACCAGATGTGATAATCCAAATGCAGGACATACTGTGCCTAGACTAATAATGGCTTTTCTTTCTTTACAGAATAGACTTGAACTCTTGAATATCTTCTACCAAATGTGAATCATACACCTTAGAGTTGGGATGCGCTGCAAGGTTTGAGTAGTGGCGCCAGGTGCACCACCAGGTAGAGCAGAGTTGGCACTGTGCTGTCCCAGGCACTGAGTATTTTGACAAGCAGCAAAGGATGCAAAAATAACTTTGTGGCTTATAGCCTCATATTTGTGGAGCCACAGTCTTCCCTGAATAACTTGGATATAGGCTTCTACTGATCTGGCTTGCCTCTGGCTTGAAATAGGTCATCATCTTTATTACATTGCAAGGGAGTGCTTATTTGCAAAATTAGTGTGCAATTATCCACAATAGGCAGATACAAGTTGATATATTCCAGTGTATCTGGAATATTTCCAGTCTGGCTGCCTGTGTCCGTGTTAGCTTGCGTCAGCTTCCTTATGTCAGCAGCACTAAGGAGAATCAAATCTAATCTCTTATGATAGAGAATAACCTTAACCTAATGCTACCAGATAGAACAGAAAAATTTATTTGAAGCTTTTTTTGGAAAAATGATAAGGTTATCCAAGCTGTAAAGGAGTCATTACTTTTTCGTGGAACCACAGTGAAACAGTGTGTCTCAAATAGTCCTGCTGCTTCCTGTGGGAAGGGACTGGACGTGCGTGTGGACAGTACTAGTTGCTGGGTGCGTTGCAGACTTGCCTCAGAATATATGGAGATTTCTAGCAACTGTCTCTTAATCTGGCATTGATATTTTTATTCTTTGCAGGGCACTTGGCGGTTGTAGTTTTATGGCTTCCTACAGGTGTGGAGATCCATAAATGTAGCAGAGTGCTCATAAAAGTAACAAAAAATAGGTCTGTTCTTTTTTAATGACCATCAGGCTTCTGCAGTTCTCTTTGACTTCTAGAGAAAGTGTGAATAGAGTGTGGGTAAAGGGATTACTGTGAGATCTTGAGGAAGGAATGGTATTAGTGCGTATGCATTTAGCTTGAAAAACTTGGTTTTATTCTGTTGTCAAGGAACAGGCTCTTTGGTCCAGAACTGATGGCTAAAAGGATTCTGTATTTCATGGTTTTGCTGTTTCTGTTGTTAGATAGCTCTCCATTGCTATCCTGGAATGTAAAGAAACCTGAACATCTGTTAGTGCTACTGAACTCAGGAAATTTCATTCTTAAGAACCTAGTGTTTCAGGTTTTTTTCCACAGAGATGACATAGCTAGTCTTGTCTTGGCTGGTGCACGTGATCAAACTTAGGTGAGATGAGTTATCTGAACAAGTAAGTCTGTAAGGAGAAAAGAGGTTGAAATTGCTGGCTCTGCTGGCTATGTAAATGCAACATGTGTGGTGTATTTTTTTGAGGCAGAAGCTGGGGGTACTGAGGTGTGCAGAAGCAGACGTTTTTGAGTTGCATGATGTCAGTTGCACAGGACACCAGTTCCAAATTGCATTTAGGAAAAGGCTTGAGTTCCTTCAATTGACTTTAAGTGCTCATAGATCCGCATGGTAAGATGCTTTGTACTGGCACAGGGATTGATTCTCAAGGACCTAGCTAGGACCACAAAATACTGGGTATGAGCGTATGTACTGGCACGGGAAGCCAGAAAGTGAGTTTTCAGTAAGAAAAATTAAGAAGTTGCCTCTTAAAGTGAAATTTTGAATCTTGGAAATTTGCCACAGCGTATGTGCTCTTGTGCGTACCTGAACCAGGACAGAACATGCCCTCAGGACAGGGCTGTGAAAGTGTTTTCGGCTTGTCAGAAGGCTTTCGATGAATATGGTACACAAAATAGGTTTTCCATTTCTATGAGCAACAAGTAATGATTTGTTGCTATGGTTGACTTTGATAAATTTCCTTCTGCCTTCAGCATACTTCTAGCTCTGTGAATAGCCTTTCTAAGATGAAAGAAATCCATACTAAGTGTGCCTGTAAGATTCACTTGTGGAAAGGCTCTTGGTTTAGTTAGTGCACAGATGTGTAGTAGGTAATTCGGGGCACTATTTTCAGCTCCTCTGAGCAATGTTGTCTTCCATTAGACTTGAATTTCAGCTTCTTCAGGTGAAGACTATTATTTTGCCATAACCTGGCAGCTGGCAATAAGTTTATTTTATTCTTTAGTCGTTTTTTGCTCTTGTGGTGATATTAACTTGGCTGGAAGATTTTTGCCTTTGTTAGAGGCTGGTTGATTCTCTTGCCAACATCTTCTAAATAAAATGCTTCAGTTGTGCATGTTGCTGATGCTGAGTTATATTTGTTAATCTGTATCTTTATTGGAAGAAGAGAGAAGTAAGGTTGTGGTTATGGACACAAAATAACATGAGCGAGGAAGTTATTAATTATGTCTTAAAAAAAGTATTTGGAAACTCATCTGACAAAGGTTCATTCTACTTGGCATTGGTGAGGCCGCATCTGGAGTTCTGTATCCAGTTCTGGGCTCCCCAGTACAAAAGACATGGCTTTACTGGAGAGAGTTTAGTGAAGGGCTGCAAAGATGATTAAGGATGGTGGAAAGATGGAGACAGGCTCTTTTCAGTGGTGCCCAGTGACAGGATGGGCACAAACCCAAACAAGGGATGTTTCCACTGAACATCAGGAAACACTTCTTTAATGGGAGGGTGACATAAACACTGGCACAGGTTGCTTAGGGAGGTTGTGGAATCTCCATACCTAGAGATACTCGAAAGCAATCTGGATGTGGTCCTGGGCAACCTGCTTGAGGAAGGGTTTGGACCAGCTGACATTCAGAGGTCCCTTCTAACCTCAACACTTCTGCAATTCTAAGTTACTTTGCTAGTGAAGCATCTTCCCTCCCCACCTTCCCCATTGCCAGGCACTGAATTACAGTAAATTGTTGATATTAGTTGTGACATGGGACACGTTGGGGAAAACTTACAGTGAATGAGATTACCACAATGACCAAATTGTAGAAGTTGCATTAAATACTAATGAAACCTGTTTCTGAAGGTAATCCTGAAATGATCCATTAGTTTACCATGAATTTTCTATATACACCAGGTTAACAGCATGCTACCAGTTACACAGTTAACTAAGCTGGTATATCAAACATGTTAATTGGAACAGTGTTGACTGGGGTTTGTTTTTTTCACTGAGCATGCAACCAGCCCTTGCACTGTTGGGGAAAACTAAAATTGATTGCAAATTTAGAAACAAGCTGAATTCCACAGTTGCCTCTAGGGAATTTACTTCCAAAATGCTTGACTAGTGTGCCCTTCAGTTTGACATCACCCCACTCCCCTCACTATGTAGTTTGGGTTGCTTGTTCCTCAGCAAACTGCTTTTTCCTTGACTGTAGCTTCTTGATAAAATATTAGTTCTGAACGCTGGGGTAGAAGTGAATTCATTATTAGTTTAGGAAATGACTGGCAAATGACTGATGTTTAGCCTTAGAAGGGCTAAATGCGGCAGTGTGCAAAGTGCAGTTCTGTATTTTAGGGTTCCTTGCTTTGCTTACATTGCAAGTTACATAGTAAACCTTGTTTTTAATCCAACTTGGAATGGATTCTATTAACTGCTGCCTGTTTTATAATATGAAGTGATTACATGTTCTTTTTAAAGAGGTAGATTGTCACAATTTGGCAATTCAGACATGGTCTTGGTGCTATATATATTATAATCTGTGAATTGGAAAAGAGTTATGCTGAAAAAGGTAACAGGTATCTTTAAAACTCCTTTGGAAAAAGCACTGATTGTATTATCTTTCTTCCATCTTTTGTTTGTATTATCTTTCTTCCATCCTCGGTCTAATAACTGTTGTAATATTTTTTTTTCATGACAAATACTCTTGAGTAACAAGTACCTATGAATAAGAGATTCTCTTCTCTTCCTTCCTCTTTCACTGCTATAATTTTATGACTTTGGTTGGACTGAAGTAGCTTTTGAAACAAGTGTAGCATTATTGCTTTAAACATTTGGGTTTATGCTTTGCTGCATTTTTAGGTATAAATTAGGATTAATAATACTTTTCAGCTACAATAGTCTCAAAGTGTTAAACTTAACTTTTTCAAGATGTTGTGAAGAATGAGTACCAACCTGAGTTGTTCAAAGTACAGTGCCATGAGTCTCTGTGCTCTAAAGGTAAATGTCTTTTTCAGATCATATCCAAGGTATGTAAGAAAACTTGCAGGGTAGATAGAGAATATGAGTCAGGATGTAGAAGGTGCTCTTCAAGATCAAGACATCTTCCCATGCAACACTAGGTCTAGGTTGTTCACAGGTAAGTTTTGATGGAAGAACTCCTTCGCTAAACTTTGTAGTACTACAGAAATTAAGATGCAAAGTGTTGCACGGAAAATACTTAATATGATGTTGAAAACCACAAGAAATTAACTAAGAAGTTGTTCTTTTAATAGTTCCTGAGTTTTAAAACCAAATCTAATTTTTCACTATCTCAGAAGCAAGCTGCATATTACTGACAGTAGATGAAAGGGATAGCTTTGTACACACTCTTGCTGATAATTAATATACTTCTATTATGGACTTCTGTTATTAAATATAATGACATTTTTGTTTTGTTTTAGAACAATTTCTCTAAGCTTCTTTTGATTTAAAAAAAAAATTTTCTTCTAGGTATGGAATATCAAACAGATGATTAAATTAACACAAGAACATATAGAGGCACTGCTAGACAAATTTGGAGGAGAGCATAACCCACCATCGATATATTTAGAGGTAAGTTTACATTGAAATTAATGTTCTTGAAATGAGATGTTCTCTTAATCTTCATATATGAAGTATCTTAATGTTAAAACTGAGAATACCTGTAGTAGGAGAGAATATTCTCCTTGTATATTAGATACTTAACTCTTTCCCCAGAGATAAAAAGGAACTGTATGGGATTCCTGATATACATAAGTAGGGGACCGCCAGTAGTGTGGTTTGATAGTTATGTTGGTGCAATTGAAATGTGAGGCATCCCTTTTGGGATATTGGGGGTGGGGGAAAGACTGTGTGTGTATAATAGAAAATGGCATGTTCTGTTGTTAAAAGCAAATATATACACATGAAGACATAAGACTAACATTACTTTTAAAGCAGTTAATAACTTTTTTTCTCTTGGTAAAAAGTCATTTAGAATAAAAAAAAATGCTGTGAATAGGAGGGAACTTCTCAAAGAAACATAAAATTGTACAGTGTAGTATTATTTTTCATTTGTAAACTAACAACAAATTAAGTTTCTTTTTTCTTTCATCACTCCAGATTCATGAAGTAGCATTGACATAGGACTGTTATGAGCCTACAGAAAAACTGCATGCTTAGTTAATCTGTTAGGAATTAAATGGGTATCACTTGCTCCAGACCTTGCCCTTTTCTTGATTTTTCTCAAGTATTGAAATAACTGGAGGTCAAACAGATTTCTTTTGTAGTCTTTTTAATTGTAATTGCTGCCTAAAGGCACTGGGTAATTAAAAATAATGATCTCATTATTTGAGGTACTTCTAACTTTTATCTTAATATGTCAGAGCAGGGCACTAGCTGGGTTATACAAATGTTGACATAATGTCCTTAACAGTTAAGGTCAGATGAGGCCTGCTATACTTGTACTTATTGCTTATGTGAAATGGGAGTATTGAATGAGTGCTAATCACTGTTTTAACCTCTTGAAGGTAAATAAACACACCTCTGTTTTCACATGAACTGGTTTGTTCCATATGTCTAGATTTAATGTTGTAACATGTATGTTGGTTTCATTAGATCGTATATCAAATTGCAGTAATAATAAACTTGTACTAAGTTAGGATTTCAGGTAGTTTAATTGTTAGTTCATTACATCTATTTGACACTTGGTTGTGTCTGAATTTGAGATCCTTATACTGGAAGCTTTTTGATTATTCTGTAGGTAATTGATGGGGCAGACAGCATTGGCAGTCATAAATGTGCACCAAGATGTAATTTACAATAGTGTAAAGAGTCTGTTATGTCTGAAGTAGTTGGTGACTACAAACCATGAAGCATAAAGTAAATTTGCAAGCTCAGTGGTTCCACGTGCTGCTGAGATGAAACTGTCACTCTGGCTTTGGCAACATGGTAGGGAAGCCCTGCAAGACAGGGCAGGGTGTTGCTCTGCTGCAGTGAGTTCTGCTGGATCACGAAGAGAGTCTTGAGACAAGTAGTGCTGATACTGTCTAGGGAGCAGTAAGACACTGGGAGGAAGGTGGAAGTGACTGGAATTGTGCTTTTTCATTTGAATTATCCCATGAGACAGCAAGTCCTGTGACAGGAGCCACCATCATTGACATGACAAGTTTTGCTTTTTTCAGCGCTTCACTGTGTGGTTCCTTCACTTCCTTTGCTCAGGTACTTGCAGTACTGGTAGTGGCCAAGCCACTTCCAATTCCAAACCTGAAGGAGAATATTCTGGTTTTGTTGGATTAGTTATTGGATTGCCATCCAGTTAGTAGATTGAACTTGTCCTCATATGGTCCAGTGAACCCCAAAGCTGTGGTTAAGGTTAGGGAAGGGGAAGAGCATGCAGCAGTGAGCCAAGAACCTAGCAAATGGGGTTAGAGAGGAGAGGAATTAATTTGTCCTTGATGGATTGTTTGAGTGTATAGGGTTAAATGCTGCAAACCTGTCATTTGTTCAGCATGTAGATTTTTCTGTGGTAGAACTAAAGTGTGAGGAAAAGAAAAAAAAAAAATATTAGCAGAGTGCCTGATACCATGAGAAGCAAGATTACTGTTTACCCTTGACTGCTCATTTCAGCCCAGTAGCAGTTGTTTAGTGTCTCCTTTCTGTGCTTTTCCACCTTTTTGACTGCTTTTGTCTTTGTCAAGAAAAGTGTGTACTTCTATTGTCAGAATTTACTTGGCATCAACTTACTTGAATCTAACCTGTCACTGAAGTTTTCACCTTCTGTATTCCCCCACCTGTCAGAAGAAGAGCCAAAACAATCCTCGTTACAAAATGAAAGGACAAAGCTGTGTGTAAAAAGCTTTGTATATAGTGATAAATTGTGGAAGAAAATATTTCCTTCCAGGAAATGTGGAACTAAGGAAATACAGTAGGTTTGATACAAATAAAAAACGCCATGATAGTGTGTAGAGTATACACTGGGAGCTTGAGTGGTTCAGTAGATAACTTACCTGTCTGACATCTGTTAGCAATAGCAAACTGTATGTACAGAGCCCAGTCCATTACTCGGATGGCATCCCCCTTCCCTTTGTTTGTTCCCAATATTTTGGATTCTTATCTCTTCCAAAATATGTGACTTTTAAGGACATCAGTAGATTGTGCCTGTTCATCTTTGAGCACTATCAGCCAGCGTGTTGTCTGCTTCTCTTAGCAAAAGTTGGAATTAAGCAAAGCTAATTGCAAGTACTTGCAAATGAACACTCTTGCTTTCATCCATGTTGCCTTTTACTGTTGTGAACATCTAGTTTGTTAATGTAATGCCTTCTGCAAAGCCATGGCTTTTTATGTGCCTATGAAAAGTCTGACAGTTCTGTATCCATCCACCTTATAGTATGTAGAGCTTCAGTACAATAAGATTTGTTCTGTTCTTTTGTACTCCTGTCTGGCTTTATATCATTAAGTAATTTGAGTTGGAAAAGACCTTTAAGATCATAAAGTCCAACTGTAAACCTAACACTGCCAAGTTCACTACTCAACCCTGTTCTTAAGTGCCTCATCTATATATCTTTTAAGTATCTCCAGGGATAGCGACTCAATCACTTACCCTGTCAGCCTGTTCCCATTGCTTGATAGCCTTTGTTTCTTACACATCCTGCTAACTGCTCACGTGCACAGAACTTACAGCACCCCTTGCACTGGTTCCTGGCCTGTGCTGGAGCTGCTTTCACAGAGAAGTAGCAAACTCAAGTAAAGTTGTAGTTTAACCTGTTGACAAAATTATAAGTGGAAAGGAAGGGGCTGGAGGAGTGGAAGTGCACGAAGAAAAGCTGAAGAACTGAACAAGACAATAAATTCTGAAAATTGAGCATTCAAGGGATGTAGTAAAATTATGTAGTAAAGTTATTTGTGCATTGAATATGAAACATAGACCTCATTTAAAAATGAGAAGGAATTTGTGCCTTAGTTACAGTCACTCAAGAAAATAGAAGCTAACAGGCTTTTGTTTCTGTGCTCATCTGAGAGTAAGAAGACAGAACAGGTCTTTTTGTAGCAGACTTCTTTTTTATAATTCTAGGTGGGTTCAATGCATTTTACATCAAAAGAACTTTAAAACTGACAGCTATTGTTGCAGCCATCATTTCAGGATTCATCAATTGACTATGAAAGAGGAATGGATTTCTTGAAATACCAAGAGTGATTGATGTGTGTTTTGTGGAATTCAGCATATATTTCTTTATTTCTGCAAGAGGGGGTACTTGGATTCAGGGGTATCTCCCTGCCTTAATCCATCACTACTCGGTGAAGAATCTTAGGGTGACTGTAGAGCATGGGGAGTGGGGCCTGCAAGCCTGAGAGGGCTACTTTGCTTGCAGCTGCCTGGGGTGGAAAATGTAATGTGAAGCTGGAGGGCATCAGGGAGCTTGTCTCGCTCATCTCAGAGTAGGAAAGTGGGGGCTGAAGAAATAGACTAAAGCTGCAGAAAGACTTCCGAGTGTGTGCTTAAGTTACAAAATGAACAGAAGAAAGAAAAAATAAATTTGTTATTAGCCACACAAATTTATTCTGATTGTTTTAATTAGTAATAGCTTTGGGAATCTTATCAATGTCCTCTCATATGATTACAAGAAAAACTTTGCTGTTTGTTCTGACTGGAAGAATAATAAATGTAGTAAGCAGTGGTTGTATTAAAATCTAAAAATGTCCTGTAGCTACAGTTCTTTCTTAGGTTATCCTAGTTCTTTGCTTCTTTCATCATCTGTGTGTATGTACCTCAGATCTAACAAGCCCCTGGAAGTCATTGGCAAATATTTGAAATAACTGCTTGACTCACTAGATACAGAAATATCACTAATAGCATTTTTCTTTTCTTCTGGAAGAAGAGGCTGGAGGAGCTCCTCAGTAGGTTTTACCACACTTTTGGAAGCACTCTGCATCAGAGCAGACGAAAACATCAGTGATTTTTGTCTTCCCACATAATTTCTTAGTGCGTTATAGCTGTCCTTGAAATGTTATTTCCCAAAATACAGTTTGTGATTCACTGTGGAAAAACCCTTTTCTGAAGAGTTTGTCTAAGCGTTGTAAATATTGGAAGTCTTTACTGCAGAGAAGTCTAATATTGTGATACTGGGTAGAGCAGGGATTCAGTTAACAAAAATGGTTGAAATATGCAATTGCGTGTTCTTCTATAGTGACCATCAATTTCTGTTTGTTTGTTTCTACCAGCAAAATGCTGATGAAAAGAATGACCTAAGTTAGGGAAAGGAGAACAAGGATCTGTGTATTTCAACTTAGCATTGGCAACAAATGCTATTTGTTTACAAACTGAAATGGGTAATATAGATCCAGACTGGCCAAAAGTAGTCAGCTCAAACTTGGGAAGGAGTCATTGACTTAATGACTTAATTGGATTTTTTGCCTTTGTAGATTCTTAATGACTGTTCAGAGAGGCCTTATTTAAACTTCCAAAATGCACTGTGTGTCCTTGACTCCTAGTTACATGTACAGTATTATTTGTGAACACCTCATCTCTGAGAATTTAAAGGAACAGCATTAGCCCATTCACATATAAATAGTCTTCTCATGGTGTGGAGTTGCATCCTGCACCTGTAGGTTACTTCAATTAACAGTACAATAGTAAGTTGCCTGCCTTTTTTTTAAATTCAGACTCCACACAAAATAAAACTCTATGTAAATGCATACATAGAATAATCATGGTATCAAAATAAGTTTTAAAACTCAGTCAGTGTTCTGAAGGAATCATCCTCTTTCCTACTCTTACTCTTGGAAGCAGTTTGAAGTAGGAGCCATGGAGGTAGAGATATGTTTGTATCCAACCACTGTGATTGTTTTTTGGTTTTGTGTGGTGCTTTGTTTTTGCCCTAGATTTCCCTTTTCCTGGGCTGTTTTTTTAAGAGGCCTTGTTATTGCCATTTTTGAGAGTTTGGATGTTGAATTTCTTTCCTTATCCCTGTATGTCTGAAGAATCCACAAAAGAGCAAATTAGTTAATTAAAGAAGATTACCTCTCTGGTGATCTGAGTCTGAAATGGATCTTGGTGCTGAATCTCAGGTTGTTTCAGACTGTGGGATTCCAGGAAAATGCCAGCTGGATACAGGCACAAGGAAATGTGACAGTTCCCGGGAAACTCAGATTTATTTTTACCATGCTCTTAACAGATGTTATCAAATATGTTGGACCAAAACTGGAGTGTCTAAAGTTAGACTAAGCACAGATTTAGGAGTCTTACTAAATGAAGAAATCCTGACGTATGTTACTGTCTATCTTCAGCTTGCGTTTAACTTAGTGGGATTTGCATTTGATCAACAGCCTAAAAGGTCAGACATCTTTTAAATAGAAACACAATCTCGATTTCAAAGGCCAGGAAGCTGTAGTTTAGGCTTTTATGAGTCTTGCCATGTGTGGATATTACCTAAAATTGAAGGAGGGAGAGAGAATGGTAAAATCAGTTGGTCTACTTGAGTTCAGACTACAGTTCTGACCAGATGTGGTAAGGAGCAGGAAGGAGGACAAAACATTTTGCTACTTGGTTTCTTGCCAAATTAATAAAAAAAAAATAACTTGTTGCTTTTTTATTTCCTTGGGTGTTATTACTAGAGTGTATAGCCTGGTTATGGACCAAGAAAGCAAATTTCAAATATAATTACTATGTAATACAATAATACACATTTTTGAGCAAATCATAGAAAACTCTGGGTTGGAAAAGTCATCTAGTCCTGTAGCAACTTGGTCAGATTGCTTGGAGTCCTGTCCAATCTGACCTGGTCTACCATCCCTCTGGGCAACCTGTGCCAGTATCTCACCACCCTCACTGTAAAAACAAAAACCAAAACCAGTCCATATTTATTCTACTAGTCTAAATCTCCCATGTGCTAGTTTAAAGCCATCACCCCTTGTCCTGTCGCAACAGGCCCGATCTTTCTTACAGGCCCCCTTCAAGTACTGAAATGCTCTCCTGCATCTCCTCCTCGACCATCCCGAGCAGCTCCCCAGTTATTTCCCCTGATCCTTTCCAGCCCTGGGCCCTGCAGCCTCTCCCCCTGGCACAGGTGTCTGTCCCCCCTGCACAGCTTCCTGGCTCTGCTCCTTCACTCTCTCCAGTTTCTGTGGCCCCCCTCATTTGCTCCCTTCGTTCTTTCTTACTCCTTCTGCATTTTAGTTTTCAGGAACCATAGGAATTGTGCACTTTGCTCCCATGCTATTATTTTTTGAACAACTAGACAAACACCCCTCAGCAGTGGGGGATCTCAACAGCAGCATTTTTTTTTTCTTGGATTTTCTTGGGATTCTGTATCAAACTGAAAGCAATCTTTATGTTTTCTTGCAAAATGTTACTTACTTCTCAATGGGAATATGTAAACTGAATGGATTTCATTCTAGGTTTCACAAACTTTTACCTTCTGAAGGCCTTTAAAGTCCTTTATTTAATGAGTTGCTTCAATGTTCAGCTTAATCTTCATGCTATACAAGCTGTACAAACTTTTTTTTTCTATTTTTCTGTTTGTTTTCAAAAACAGTGTTAGAAATCAGCAGGATAACCATGAGCCATCAATGTGCCCTTGTGGCCAGGAAGGCCAGTGGCATCCTGGGGTGTGTTAGAAGAGGTGTGGTTAGTAAGTCAAGAGAGGTTTTCTTCCTCCTCTGCTCTGGTGAGGCCACATCTGGAATATTGTGTCCAGTTCTGGGCCCCTCAGTTCGTGAAGGACAGGGAACTGCTGGAGAGAGTCCAGTGCAGAGACACAAAGATGATTAAGGGAGTGGAACATCTTCCTTGTGACGAAAGCCTGAGGGAGCAGAGTGTCTTCAGCTTGGAGGAGACTGAGGGGTGACCTCATCAATGTTTATAAATATATAAAGGGTGAGTGTCAAGAGGATGGAGCCAGGCTCTGCGCAGTGACGTCCAACAACAGGACATGGGGCAATAGGTGCAACTGGAACATAGGAGTTTCCATGTAAACATAAGGAGAAACTTTTTCATGGTGAGGGTGACAGAGCACTGGAACAGGCTGCCCAGGGAGGTTATAAGAGTCTCCTTCTCTGGAGGCATTCAAGACCTGCCTGGACACATTCCTGAATGACCTACCTGATACAGGTGATCCTGCTCTGTCAGGGGTGTTGGACTAGATGATCTTTCAATGTTCCTACAGTCCCTAATATTCTGTGATTCTGTAAAATCAATCTTACAGTTGACCCTAAATGACTTGAAGGTTTGTGTATCTCTAGTTGCCTGTGTGCTAACATGGCTCTGCTGCTCAAAGTCTCTGTTGTAGCTAAGTCAACTCCGCTGCACAGTCTTTCTTTTGACTGGATACACTTGTCATAGGTCAGCTTTGCTATTGTAATACTCTTTTGATTTAACTCCATGAAACTCTATGTTTTGACTTGGTACTGTTGGCTGTGTAAGGTCAATGGGTACTGCACAGAACCTAAACCAGTGTCTCACCAAAATGCTTAATCTTTGTGCAAAATTAATTTTATTGGAGCTGTTATGATTCTGCTGCATATTCTGTTGCTCCTTTTGTATAAAAAAATAAATATTTGTTTTAAAAGGGAAAAATGTATTTACAGTCTACTGATGCATTTCAGGTTCCATTATGTCTTCTTAAGGGATCTTTTGCTATGATGTTGAGTAACAGTATAATACTTGAGAGCTTTTGTCTCCATATAAAATAGAGAATTTTTAATGCAGAATTTAATGGTATAGAATCCAAAGCCAGCAGTAGCTCTCAGCTTTCCATGCCTATTGTTTATTCTCTTAAGATAAATCTTTGAGCTTGCAGTAGAGACAGATTAAGCTGACAGTGTAAACATTGTAGGACTGAGTATTTTGAAAGATGTGTGTAATTCTGTGAAGGAACTAAGCCTGCAAGTATCCAGAACAATGTCGTGTTGCATGTGTTCAAATATCGTTTTGCAATGTTCGTGAGAAAAGGAAGGAAGGATTTAGGAAAGTACTGATGAAATGGTTAACAGTTTATGATTCTTAATTTTTGTTTACTGAAATTAGTTCTTGACATGTGGGAGTTTTTAATGGAATTTGCATGAAAAGTTGATCATGGAAGCAGGAGAGAGACACTAGTATTGCTATACAGCCAAAAAAATGCCACTAATTCTAATTGGGTAACCTTTCGATTTGCTTTCGTCAGTAGACTTGGGCTAGAGGGAGAATATTTTGGTTTTAAGTCTCCGAGCTTGGGGTCTGTTTATGAAACCCTAGACATCTTCAATTTTTTGAGTTCTCAGTTTCCTACAACTTAGGTTCATTTATTAAAAATGGAACCCATAAAATTTTGAACCTGAAATGGCAAAATTCACCACCATTCTTTAAAATGCATTTTCTTTCATAGTCCCTACTGATAAATTATCATTCTTCTCATTAACTTTGTGTGGATGGTGACACAGATCTTGAAAACAGGTCCACCCTGGAGGACACTAAACCTCCCTAAAAGGGAAGGGCCCAGCACCGTTTACTCAACAAAACCATCCTGGGTTAGGTCCAACAGCACATATGACCTAGAGAAATAAATCTGTAGGAAAATGTAGTATTTGTGGCAATGCTACTGAATGCTGTTTGTTTTCTCTTACCTTCAATTACTTTTTTTTTCCCCACATGTAGACACTGCAGACTTTTTGGTCAGTTTTCTCCTTTAAATTTCATTAACATGTTATGCACAGACAACGTGGGGGAAGCAAATTAAAGGTGTAGGGGAAGTATCTTTTCTGAACACAAATATGCTTGGTGGTATTAGAAATTTATGCAGCTTGGCATAGATCTTGGTCTTCCTGGAAAGCTAAGTAGAAAGTTCTGTTCCTTACTGCTTAGATGGTAGGTTTGCAGAATTATTTTTTTTTCTCATCTGTAAAGGTCTTGGTCACTGACATGCGTATATAAAGTGAAATACACATTCCTTAACTAATTCGTATTTTTTAAGATACCCTGTACTAATTTATATGCTAAAAATATAATTCTGATACTTGGATCAGAATTCTCTTGTTATGAAAACAAAGCTGATAGAAAACAAACTTTAAGCAAAAATGTATACCAGTTATGTATTTGATTGTAGAGTTTGACAATAATGTTTTACTTGACCACATTTAATAAAAACGTAATGGGCAAACAACATTATTGAGTTTTTGGCTTAAGAAACTTGTAATAAGATTTTATGTAAACTTGGTGGAAAATCACATTGATCTCCTACAGATCTTTAATTCTTCTAAAGGATTCCTTTTACATCCATAAGGATGACTTTGTAACAGGGCAAACTTGGCTGTGTTCTGAGATAGTGTTTTGTGCTATCTTGTTTGAAAGGTTAGTGCCAGAGGTGAACAATGAGCTAGGTGAGTTGTCAGATACTGATGATAAAAAACAGATTCCAGCTTTGTGTTAATTATTGCGTTAGATGTATTTAGCTGTCATTCTAACAGAATAAGGAATGGAGCTGGAGTGCAGCAATTCTGCAATGCAGGTGACAACAGTTAAAGATTGCTGTCGTCTTTAAAGTAGTTTTGAATTAGACTACTTAGTGCAGGTGCTTTGAAACTGTGATTTATGATGCCTTTTATCCACTTATCCATTTAATTTATATAAAAAATATTGGTTGTTGGTTCAGAAGGTTTAACATAATGGATTAGAAGCCATTTCTTCTTTGTGTCCTAGTGAAAAATTTGACCACCATTTTGTTCATGTTCCTGGGAAATATGAATTAGTTTAGAACATGGTTTATTTCGTGTTCATTCTGAATCTAGATTTCTAGTTTTGTCTGACGCTACTGCATCATTAAAAGAGCTGCTCTTCCTTCAAAGGCCTATGAAGAGTACACCAGCAAACTAGATGCTCTACAGCAGAGAGAACAGCAGTTACTGGAATCCATGGGGAATGGAACAGATTTCTCCGTCTCCAGTTCGGCCTCAACAGACACAGTTGCATCATCTTCCTCCTCTAGCATCTCTGTAGCACCTTCATCCCTTTCGGTTTATCAGAACCCTGCTGATATGTCACGGAATAACCCCAAGTCTCCACAGAAGCCTATTGTTAGAGTCTTCCTACCCAACAAGCAAAGGACTGTGGTGAGTCAGTTTCTATTCACATAACCTCAGTATTTCCTGTAGCTCTCTCCTCCTGTATGCAAAAGTTAATTTAAGAACTGAAAAAATACCTGTGTGGAGGTCAGAGAGGTGGTGCAGTCACCATTTGGGCTCTGACACCTCAGTTCTTGTGATATGTTGAATGTTTGCTAAAGGATTGACCCAAGGATGTGCATATGGCTGTTACACAGAATACAGAACTTCTGGGAGTTTTATAACAATGAAGTTGTTAAAAATAATAATTTTATTATAAATGTATTTACAATTTTATAATAGAATAAATAGTTTTCCCAGATCCACTTTCATGGATAAATAGTAATCGACCATTTTACAATGCTTAGGAAAGAACAGGATGCTCTGTTTCTTATTTTATACAAAATTACTGATTAGTTGAGCAGGGTGAGATTGGGAAAAAAGTTCACCATGGTGTCAAAGTTACTAGCAGCAGTGAATGTGTTGGAGTGAGTACCAGCCTCCTGCAGCTAAGGAAGGCTGCAAAGAATGGTTTGTTTTTTATTGTGGGGTTGGTTTTTCTGTTGTTTTGCTGGGGTTTTATTTCCCCCTCCCCCCTCACTGATGAGTGTTCCATGTTGTGACCCCGATGCTTTCAGGCCCTGTGTAGGGAGCTGGCATGGGGAATGCAGTTGCTCTTAGGAGCAGCATTGCCTGCCAACTGCTCCAAACCCAGTGTTTCTGTGTGGCCATCTTACAGTGATTTCGGAGTCATGGCAGAAGGGTTGACTTTTGTTGGCTATTTGTCTGTGTTAAGTGGGGTTTTTTTTATCAGTTAAGAGCTGCCAACTGAAGAGCCTTCATAGGACTTCAGAATAATATGCTACAGACTGTGACATGAAATTATGGACAAGGCACAGACTAGGCTTTGTTTCACACGGCAGCGCGCTCCTCCCTTCGAAGGGAAGCTGTGATTCTAGGGAAGGTGAGGAATGAATGGATAGCACAGCCAGTGACCATTTGAAACCTGTGCTTTTTGTAGCAGTTGGGTATTGGCTGCCATCAAACTGTGACTGCCCTTGGAAATTGAGCAAGAGAAGTAAGGAATCTAAGAGAAGAAACCCTTCAGTGAGTGGTGCTGGGTGTTGGGAACAGGTCATCCCCTTTCCTCTACTGTTTCCTTCCATCCCTTCGTTCCCGTGCCACACCAAATGAAAGGGATCATAAGACTTAGTGGGAATGTCAGACTAAAGGGCAATTGTTTTCAGCTGACTTTTTTTTTTTAATTTTGCTTGGTTGAACAAGATATAGCTAGAGATTGCAAGTTGATTTGGTTTTTGACCTAAAGAATGTGAACTACAAGAACTGTGCAGCTTTACAGTATTCAGCGAGGTGATGTGTTGGCTGCCTGTGAGGCACAGCTGGGCACATAGTACTACCTGCATGGTGAAATTTGGGAAGACTTCATGTCTTCTGTTACTGTAAAAGTGTTTGTAATTACAGCCCCTGTGATGGGGCTGTTCCACAATTTGGTTTTGTTCCTTTCCTACAGTGGGTCACAGTATATCGCTTCCTGCACTGTTCTGTGTATTTCCTTTTCTGTCTGTCCTGTGTGTTATCTCATTCTCTTAAGAGTAGTATATTTATACTCTTATTCTTTTCTTCTCATCTGCAGTATTCCTCTTCTGCTCCATTCCTTCTCCTCAATTGTTTCTGGGCTTGGTTTTTGGGGTTTTTTTGTGTCATCCTCAGTCATTTTATCAGAGGTGTGGTAAGCCTGTTCTCAAGTCTGAGCTCTGTTTTGCTTTTAAATAAATCATTTTATATAAAGAGTAGATTATAATTGTGAAATCTACTACATCAAACTTTGAGGGAAAAATTATTTTTTAATGTAAAAATGTGTGTATTTCCCAGTAAGTTTTCTCAATATGCAAATTTAATTATAAGGTAGGAAAAAAGGCAACTGAATTTCAGTGTGAACCAAGTGACACAATTTTGGGACAGTACAGATCTGTCATGCCTGTTCTGAGAGACATTTTTGTGCATATTGATGGTCCACTCTAATCAAAGTGAAAGAGGTTGTCTTCAACCAATGCATGTTTAAGATTCGTATTTAAGAGTACGTATAACAGATCAGCTTGGTTGCCTCAAAAATGTGTGAGAGTCAGGTTTCCCTGACTAGTATTTATTCTTTTATCCCTAAGCTTTGAGTTGTTTGGTGAATGTTGTGATTCTGTGGTATCAGTCATGCTTGTTAGGAGCTTGCAGATTGAATGAGAGAGATTAAGTTTAAGAATGCTAGCTTGTTTGTTGCTATGTCTTGATTAAGAGTTAACTTTCTAGCTTGAGGATGTGCTGTCATTTGATGAAGGAATTGTAGCACTTAAGGTAGTACTCAGTGACTGGCAGCAGAGCAATCAGAGCTTTTTCCAGCATTGAATCTAGGTGCTATTTCCTCACTCTGGGAGGCAAATGTGGTTGTAGTTGGGTGTAGTTAGGGAGAGGCTGTTGCTCCTGTCTCCATCTCTTCAGGTGGAGTCTAAACACCATTACCAGTCTAGCCCTGCAGCTTGTTTCCAACTTGCTGAAATCTTTTTACTTGAATTTTACACGTTGCTTGGATCCAGTTACATTGCTAAATTGAACTTTTTTTAATAGACCTAGATCTGGGAACTGGTGCTTATGGGAACTCTGACTGTTGAGGTTATTGGCCTTGAAGTTGAAGTTCATTTCTCTGGAACTTGGAACAGAGTTCATGTTATTGAGAAAGCCAGGAACTTCTTTTATGGCTGCTCTTAATGTAGTTATGCTGTTTTCAGTATTTATGGATTGTACACATAATATGTTGAAAACAAAGAAGATTGCAGAAGCAAGTCCCATTCAGAAGGAATTGAAGCTTACATTGCAGTTTTAACCATAGGTAGTATTCAGATGGTGGGCTACCATCCAGGGGTGTTCAGTGAAAACTGAGATTACTTGCCTTGCTAGACTGACTTCATTCCCTCAATGGGTTGAGGTGTGTTGCCCGTGTCTTAGCCTTCCTTTGTAACCTCTGGCTTTAAGCACAGTCCTGTCCTGTCTCATTTGTGACCACTAACTAAGCCATTTGCTTATTTAGCCATGATGGTTGTTTAGGGTTTCCAAGTACACAGGATGGCTTCAGATATGGTGGGTTAAAGTAGGAAAGAGATTACTTGTGAAAATACATGGTACCTGCCGTTAGGATCTCCTCCTGCCCAAGTGTCCATGCCATATGGCTGTTCAGGTAAGGATAAAGTGTGTAGCTGGGAGAGATGCTCTTCAAGTTGCAGAGTTGCAGCAAGCTTCTACCCGCTGCAGCCTTAACTGCTTTCAGTTAATAGCTACTGAAATAAATATTTTTTTTAATATCACAACAATATTTTCAGTGTCTATCTCCAGCCACAGATCTGCTACATGAGTCAAGAAATCTTGTCAGATATTAGCAACTCTTTTATCAGGGCATTCAATGACAGTTCTTAAACTGACTTAATTTAAAGCAGCTGGAATTAAATGGGTAATGGAGAACCAACTTACTCATTTATCTTTGATCATACTCTGAAGTGGTCTCAAATACTACATCAGCCTTGGGTACTTGTTTAGAGCTGTTAAAATGTAGGAAATTAAAGCAGGGGTGAGGGATATGCTTACATTTTGTACTAGCAACTGCCTTGTTACTTAAGCAGGCTACGTTTTTTGTTTACTAGTAGTATTGTTTCTGTGCAGGATCAAGCAAATACATCTGTTTGATGGCTACAGTTATCATGAGAGCAAATGGATGGTGTACAAAGAAGTAGGACCACATGGATCAGAATAAGTGATTCGGTGCATAGCTAGTGTAGCTAATGTCAAGTTTGTTTGTGTCATGGTAAAGCAGACTGGTGGATAGAAAGTTTTTCCTACTGTATGAAAAGGTGTGAAGGTGTTTTCTTGAAAGCCTAGCCAGGGAGTGGTGGAGCCAACTGCTGCTGATCCCTTGGCAGTTGAAGTCAGTGTCTTGATTTAGCCTGTGACACAGGAGGGTTAGAAAGTAACTTTTTTTGAAAACAAACCCCAGTTTATCTCCATAATGCAGAGAGATAAATGTGTGAAGTACTTGCTCTTTCCTCAGTGGCATTGTTCAGCTGGCAAGCAAGAAGTCTTTTGGAGAAGTGTTCTGCGTTGATGTAACCAGCGTAAGTGTGGTTTGTTTTGTTCTAGGCCAGAGAAGGATGTTGAAATAATAGACATGCCAGATGGTCAAAGTCTACCTGAGATTGTAATTTATTTTGCAGAACAGATAGCCTAGGCTTATCCAAACTGCATGTAAGGAGAAGAGGGAAAATTTAGTTTAAAGGTTTTTTTGAGTTGGGGATAAAAATGGCTGTGGGGTGGATGGTAACAAAGCTGCTAATTAAGAGAGAGCTTTTAAATGGGAGATGGAGGTAAGAACTCTGACCTTGAGCTGACTGCTAGATATCTAAAATAATATTTTAGGACCTGAGACTTGGTTTTTGTGGAAGGGAGACAGTGTTGTGGATTAGGATTATTATTCATTTTTAATGTTATGGTTGAAGCTGCAGCAGACAGATCACAGAAACAGAAGTGAATGGAAGGAGACACACAGCTGGTTGTTATGGAGAGGTAGTAATTCAAGGGAAATGGGGATTAACAACCCATACAGAAGTATGGGAAGAAGTATAAAAGATCTCAGTAGGATAACTTCAGTTTAATGTAAGAGTTGGAAGATGGTGAAAAAGATTAAAATGAGCTGAGGAGGGGGGAGTGCCAGGTCATGAGCACAAAAAGTTTTCTGTAAGTCTAAGGATGGCAGCAATGTGGTATTTGCATATAGGACAAGATTGAAGCATTTATTGGGGTTGCTTCTAGTTGTGTGTTTTGTTTTGTTCGGCTTTGCTTTGGTTAGTTTGGTTTTGTTTTGTTTGGGGGAAGTGTTTTTGGAGCACCTGGGTCAATCTTTTGCATGTCTTTGGGAATGCCATTTTTAAACTGGTATCTTGGGATAAGGAAAAAAGTCCCCATTCCCAGTTTCAAGGGCTACTGCAATTTTTACTCTTGTAAAAGTTGACAATTAAAATTATGTAGGAATTTCACCTATCAGTTTGCTTGGTTAGACCTTAAGGCATTAGTAAGACTTTTTAGACAATTTTCCTGTGGCACATCATCAGCTGTGTCTGGTCCATTGCAGGAAAGTGTTCTGAGACCTTGGATGGGATAAATACTTTGTGGATGTGCCTGGAGTGTATCTCTGTGGCAGGGAAACAGTACAAGAATGAGTCAGGGATGTATTATATTTTCCACGAGTCTTCCAAATTTGACCTGTTAGTCACTCAGGAATTTTAGGAGTTTCAAGTGTTTTGTATGGGGTAAGACTCCATGCAGCCTCCATTAAATCCATGATATGGATACTAGAAGTTTGTGTCTTGTGGTAAGGATTTCCATAGGAATGATTATATGTGATATAAGTAAACATACTCCATGTTAGTCTTTAAATCTGCCATATGCTACATCTCTATACTGGAGGACAAAAAAGGCTTTTGAGAAAAGCTATTTAATACAAGACCTGATAAGCCAACAAACGTCTAAAACTAGTTATACCTTAGGAACAGTATTAGTAGGTTTCTGACGGTGTGGTGAAGTCTAGTAGGAAATAAGAGGATGGATTGGAAGGGCTTCAAACTCAAATAACTTTATGAACAAGAGCATACAGCTTGCTTGTAGTAGCAGCCCTGAATGATTTTAATTACTCAAGAAATCCCTTCCAGCCAAATACTTACAGTGTGGGTAGGAGTATGAAAGCAGATGAGCAGTCCTGAAGGCAGGTGTACTCCAGCATAGCAAGTTGGAAAAAAAATGGTGTTTAGGTGTAAGAAATGAAAGCTGGTGATGATGGTTCTTGTTCTTTATCTGTATGTTAACTGTTCTGTCTGCTGCACAATGCCAACTTCCAGGGGGACTGTTTGCTTTGTGTCCCCTGACCTTCTTGCTGGAGTTGGTTGTAAGGATGATCAGAAGTCTCTGCTTCTCTGTTCAGTGCGTTTCTAGGGGCCCCAGCATCTCTCTCTTTCCATGAGCAGGAAGAAGTAGTGGAGTTGGTAGTTTTGAATTTCATTTCTCTCTGTAGTGGTCTGAATAATGACAGTGGAACTAGGAGAGGAGGGGTAAAAAAGAGTAGCAGATACTGTTCCTGCTTCAGGAAAGTGTAGCAGCTTCCAAGGGCTTCAGCCATCTGCAGATTCTGGATAGTATCAAATCATTGTGTGTTTTCACTCACCATGAGGTCTGAACATCTCCTATGGCAATTTATAAACCCAAGTTTTAAAAAAAAGTTTCTCTTCTGTGTTCAGCTGTAGAAGATTGTGTGGGGTTTGGTGGCTCCTTCTTTTGTGTTTGTTGGAAGTTTGTTTTGCATTGCTGGTTTGTTTTGGGTTTTTTTCTTGTTTGTTGGTTGAGGGTTTTTTTAAGCTTTAAGAGTAACTAGAGGTGATTTATGTAAAACCTCAGCATAAATCTGGGCCAGTAAAATTCTTTTGCAATTTATTATGTGTTAGTAGTATTCTTTACTGAAGTGTCAGGTTTGTAGGTATTGGAGAGTTCTTCTAAGTTCTCAAAATGCAGATCTGAGACTGAGCTTTTCCAAGGGAGAATTTGTATTTTTAAGACTTGGGAGAAACTAAATAGGACTGTGAATGCTGTGCATGGGGACAGCTCATTTAAGGTTTCTGACTCTTGTCACACCTTAGGTTAATTAGTACATCTGCCTTTTAATTAGACAAGCAATCATGTGGTCTTTTCTGCAGTCATGAAGACTGGAAGAATCAGATATTTTTACCCTACCTAAATTCTTAGCATAAATTAATTCACCATGCATGCACAACTGGGCTCCTTTATATGTCCTGTTTTTAAATCTGTTAGTTGATGCCTTTGTTTGTTTGTTTTGTGGTCTGGGGCTTTTTTCGTTGTTATTTTGGGTTTTTTTTTACTTAAGTTACTAATCTTATTGGAGTTTATGCTGTGAGTTTGTGATTAAAGCTTACAGAGTAGTAAGCACTGGATTTCTAGAGGCATTCAGGTTGTCCTACCAGTTTCACCTGTCAAGTATAAGGAAAATGCAGAGAAGGGATGTTCAGGCAACTGAACAAACTAGATTTTTGCATTTAGTAACAAACCTGGTTTAACATGATCAGGATTTTCTGTTCAGAAACAAAAATTGTGTCATATCAAACATGCAGCAGAAATCGAGGAGACCTAAGTGAAGTCTGTGGAAAGTAGTGAATGAGGGGAATATATTGTTTGGAGTGTTTCCTTTACCTCATGTGCTAGGCAGGCACTCGACAAAATGGAATGCAAGTCACAAATCTGAAAGTAATTGGAAAAAATATTTTAATTCTATGTCTAGTAAGCAATACTTAAATTCATGGCTTGTGTTGTAAACTGACCAACAAAGCTTTAATATGTGTAGAGAGTATTTATAATACCTGGAGATCAAAGTATCTGGTTTTAGGATCAGTTGCAACAGTTTGGAGAGGGATGTGAATTCTAGTCCTTCTGCTGGCCAGTTTCTTGCCCCCTGCCTTGAAAGCACTTGGAGTGCAGTCATTTGAGGCAGGATACAACACAAGTGGACTCTGACCTGTTAGATTTATTTAAACTATTTTATAACTTAAATTTCTAATGTGTTTGGAGAGCAGCCAGATGACTTTTTAATCACTTAAGTTCCAGGGTTCTGATGCCCATGTAATGATTACAGATATTTTTCTAGATGATCATTTCTCTCAAGTCTGAAGTCTAAAGCCATATTTTCCAAACTTTTTTTTTTTCAGCAGATCACTAAGTCTTCACAACTTCTGGCACTGTTAATCACTCTAACTAAAATGTTAAGATCATGATCCTGCTGTGATCTTACAATGGGCAATTCTCTTCTGAATACAGATGGGGAGCTGCCCCTCAAAAGCTGGAAAAATCATGTGTGGAGGCTGCTGTTGATGAGACACAGCAGGTTTGTTCCAGTGTGGTTTGGTGTTGGGATACTCTCAAGCAAATATTTTTATGTTGACATAAATTAGTCCATTATGTTCTACAAATGAGCAGCCCTTAATTGTGTTGGAGGTGGGAATGGGCACTTGTAACCAATATCTTTGCAAGTTAAATGGGATGCAATTGATGGAAGGGTAGCAGCTTTGTCAAGTGGGTAAATTCTGTTCAACTTCCCTTGGAAACAAGGTTGGCTGCAATGGAACTGTCTCCCATTTGTCTTAATGTGCTCCATTGAGAATGTATATTCTTAAATGCTGCTTTCTCCTGGACATTGGTCAGAGCTTCCTGCCCTGAATTCCACAACAGCTGCATCTGAAAGCCCCGCTTTTATGTCCTCTTTGTCACTGAGGTGGTTAGTTTTATCTGTTAGTGCTGTGAAAAGTGGCTGATTTGGTTAAATATTTGTTCTTCATACCGAAGATCAGAAGCTAAATGTGGATGCTACTACTCTACTTTTCTACTAGAAAACCAAACGTGTTGGAATGCAAAACTAGCTATCTGGCAAAAAGATAGCTTAGCTTATTTTTCTTCCACCACATTGAATCCTGAGAGCATGCTGCTGGCATTTTTTAGTCATATAGGTACAGGGGGGGGCGGGGGGAGTGTGAGTGTGAACTTTCAAGCTGTGTGTGTTGAGGTCAGTACATCAGTACTTTGAAGCAGTATGTCAAAATCCATACTACTTGGAATATTCTTGCTGTTCTACCCAATACTCTGTTGAACTGGTTTGGATTTTTCTGAAGGTCTGAGGTATGTTGCACACACCTTGCATACAACAAAGCACCTGGTTACGGTGAGCTGAACTACAGC
Source organism: Corythornis vintsioides (assembly GCA_025447755.1). NCBI lineage: Eukaryota > Metazoa > Chordata > Aves > Coraciiformes > Alcedinidae > Corythornis > Corythornis vintsioides. The sequence goes on along the minus strand of JAOEGS010004634.1, from coordinate 16,204 downwards.
ACTAGGTTGAGGAAGAAATAGAGCCAGCTCACTAGTTTTGAGAAGTATAATATTATATATTCAGAACTGTCCAGCCTCTCCACTTTCAGAAAATACTGTTACATTGGTTTTTGAAGTGCTTCTCAGTCTCTTTATTGCTGTAAAATATTGGAAATTTGCACTGGTTTATGGAAGCATTTTTAGCTTGCAGAGACTATGCCAGTTTCTGCTCTGATGTTAGAAAAGTGATGTAAGAGTTATTTAGGGATGTAGTCCTGAATTTCTTACTGAATTGGGAATGACCTGATTTACAAATAAAATGATTTATTATGCATTGCTTAAATGCTTATGGCTGCAATACTAAATATATAGCAACAATGTTGTTAGAGATAGTTATTGTCCATAGTAATAGTTTACATGAGTAAAAGAAATGAGGAAATTAAGTGCTATAGTTCTGTTTGCTTTGTTTATATGGTAAGACTCTGCTTTGAGAGATTTTGGAATATGGAATACTTTTCATTAGCTTCCTTGTGACTTCACATTTGGAAAGTTAAGTATGTGTTTTGATGCCTTCTTGAGTCACTACTTACCTGATTCAAGACACAAAAGTAAATTACTTTCTGGTATATTAAGCTACACAATGAACACATATTGCAGTCTGTATTGGAAGCTTCTGTGCTATTCCTTAGTATTATATAGTCCACATTCTTTTGTGGTTGTTGCTTTTGAATATTGTTTGCTAAATTAACTTTCAAGTTGCAACAAAAACCTAAACCTTTTCTGATCTACAAATATTAGGTATACAAGTAACTTAAGAAAACTCTTAGCAATTACAATTTGGAAGTAGATGCCCTAAGTCAGTAGCATGAATTTCTGAGCGGTAGCTGTTGTGAAACATACTTAGATGCTTTTAGTTACAAAACAGAAGGGTTGAAAGATAATGGATGAGGTCAAAATGGGTTTGAAATAATATTAAGCATTCTTTCTTCCAGTAAAACGCAAACTTTGTTCACTTTGCTGGGTTACAGTCACGAGTGTGTTTTGAAGTGGTTGGGAAATGTTGTCAAAAAATAGTGATGTGATTCAGTGAAAACGCTCTGTGGGAATCCTGACAAAACTCTTGATGGAGCTGATAAACCTCTGGTTCCTGCCTGCCATGCTGGAGCTGCCCCTGCTCCTGGCAGGCAGCCTGGGGTCCTGCTCCCCCCATTCCCAGGCTGCGGGGCCACGGCCCTGCCTCCTGCTGGGGAGCACTGGGAAGCTGCTCTGGAACTCCCGCTCTGGGGAGCGGGGCTGCTGGCTGGGGAGAAAGCCATGGGAGAGGGTTTTCTTAGTTGTGGTGTGTGTTTGGTTATTTTAGGTTTGTTTTAGGATGGAGTCACTCTCCAAATCACTTTTATGGAGTGGGATTTTTCTTTAACTTTGCCATGATTTGTGTGCGGTAAGAGGATGGAGGGGAAGAATGGTTTTAGAAGGAAAGTTCTGCAGGGTGAGATGTCTGCTTTACAGCAGACACTGATAAGGACTGAAGGAGGTGGCTGAACCATGCACAGATGGTCACAGACCATACTGTACCAGTCTGGGAAAATGATTAATCAGTACTACAGGGAATTATTCTAGTATTTAGTTCTTTTAATTTAGCCTTCTGTTTCTCTGTTTTCTAAGATAATGTTCTAATGGTGATGCTGATTCAGGATCCTGGTAATTTTTGGGAGTAATCAAAACAGTTCCCTAACTGTTTTTTAGCTGGATTCTGTTGAAAATGGCAGTGAAAAGACCTAATGTTCTATCTATGTTTCTACTTGCAAGTTGCATAAATATGGCTTGGATTTTAATGAAGATGATTTGGCGAAATAATACTGAAGAATAGGGAATGATAAGTGAGCAAGATGCTTAATGCACATTTTTCATAGTTCTGTTGCACTTGCATTGCTGTAGGCAATCTTCATTCTGACACTTCTCAAGTTTTGAGAGCTTGCTTTTCTGACTTTATTGATCTCTTAAAAGGAGGGCTCTAACTTCATAGATCTTGTTTTCAGCAAAATTAAAAAAAAAATAAAATCAAATCACCCGAAGGAGCATTATTTACACCAGTGTACTGTATTATTTGGAGTTGGAACTTTTAGGTTCCTGATACAGGTCTTTGCTTCATGAGGTACTGGTAGATGTTGTCACTCTTAATGGAGAATCAGTGCTGAAGGAAGAAAATGTATACCAGAGAGCACAAGAATCCTTCCCTTTTTCTCTTTATCTCTTCAGTGCTAATAACCTTGCCAGTGCGTGCCTTTTCCTCCTCCTCCTGTTCTTTTCCCTCAACAAGGTCTAGATTTTACCACCCTGACTTGTTTTCATGCTGCCTTGAAGTTTTGTGCCTAAGCTAGAGCCTGTCCCCACTCTGTGCTCAGTTCTAATACTTCGTTTTTAGATACCCCTTTCTGTCTGTGTTCCTTGTCCAAAATTGGATGTCTCTTAATCACAGCATGGAAGCTGCCTGCTCAGGATGTGCTTCCATGGCCTACCCAGCTGTGGAAATTCATAATATCTTTTTTTCCTTCTCTCTATTTCATTTAGCTCTTCAGTCTGTCTTCCTCTGTCCCGCTTGGTTGCTTCCCACCAACCTGAAGATGGTGACACCATCTCCCAGTATCCACATGCTCTCCCTGGTCTGTTCTGCCTCTCTCCTTCATGCCCATCCATCTTCCTGTTTTCTTTGTTCCCCTCTTCCTCCAGAGTCTGCCTGTCACCCTATCAGTATTTTTTCTTCTACTGTGGTTATCAGTGGTGAAGTAACTGAAGCTGCTGGAAAGGTAGATATAAAGTGTCTGGGAGGTTTTTCTTCAGTCCAGGGGGAGCTGTACTTTGAGGAAAATAGCCTTGAGCCAAAGAAAGCTTACTTGCTCCATCAAAATGGGTTGTAATTGGGCCTGATGTGTGTGGGAGGTTGGAACACTCCTCTGAAATCCTCAGAGATTTTAGTCAAAAATACTTACTCTGTATTTGTAAAGATATATATTGGGGCAGAGAGAACTCTTGACTCTGTACTGAGGGGGCAAACAGATTCTTTAGGTATCCATGGCAGAATGGTGGTGTCACTAAATTGGAGTTAGTTAAACCTTTAGTTTCTTAACAGTACATCATCTTGAGTATAGCACGGAATTTATTATTAGAATGGCACAAGATTTCTACAAGCAGAATCAATATTGTACAATTTGTAAGTAATGTAATACAGAATTTATAAGACAACTTAACTTATAGTTTCTAATCACCTGGACCCCCTGCACATCAGGTAAAATCTTTACTACATGGTTTGCTGTACTGGTAAAACAATTATGTTCTATACTAGAAATTCATCTGAAAGAATACAAGTCACTCCCTTGGTCCTTGGAGGAAGCAGAGGATGGAGGAGGCATCCCTGCACTGCTGGGTCCTGGTTCTTGCTGTCCAGCAGCAGCTCCAGTCCAGGTTCCCCCCTTAGGACTAGTAACTGCTTGGTTTTATAGACAGTGCTTCTGCATGCTGTTATGCTTCTCTGTTCTGGGATGGGACTGTCAGCACCACCCAGTCATCATGGGTGTCTTGGGACCTTCAAGTCTGGCAGAGGAAGAGTGTAATCGGCCTGGTGTCCAGGAACCTTGAAGCTGGTAGGGAGAGGAAAAAGAAATCTGTTTGTTTTATTTATTTGCTTCACAGGACCATCAGAGCCTGGTAATGTGAGGAAAGGGAATGAATCTGTTACTTGCTCAGTCAAAGAGTGGCACCTTGTGTCTTAAATGATGCTGGTTATGCCAACCACCTTGCCAGGGGTTGGGAGAAGGGTGTGCCAATCACAGAATGGCCCCATGAACAGTAGGCTTCAGTGTGAACAATTAGAGAGAGACTTAAGCAAATGAGGGCTGAGTTTTACAATGGACAGCTGTTGATGATACTCATCAACAGCTCACGTTAAGGTTCTTCTAGGCTCCCCCTTAATACCAGTGACAGGTATAAATAACAAGTAAGGATGTTTTATGCTGGAGGAATGACCCACAGCTGACTGAAAGCCACAGTGTTAGCTTCTAGAATGGGAATAATTTACTTAGATTAATTAAAAGATACATTAAGAAATAATGGAATGCGTAAAACTATTTTAAAGCTGAATATCAAGTTTGTAAAGCATTATACTATAGGGTGTTTTTTCCAAGGAATTAATAGAAATTGTCTCTTAAATATTGACCAGATGAAATGCACACATAACCTGTAAGAAGCACTCTAGTATTAATGGGAGGAAGATTATGGAAGCAAAATATTTGTCTCTTCTGAGACATGTTTAACTTCTAGAAATGCAATATATAGGGTAACCTCAAGTGGTGCTCACAAAGCTACTTGAAATAGACAGCTAGTTTTCACTGTCATCCTTAAGTAGGACATAGGGCCCTTAAATACCCATGGAAATTTAAGTGCAAGGAGCAAAAACTAGGCTCTGATCCAAAGCCAGTTGAAGCTGATTAAGAGACTGCTTTTGGTTACTGAGGGCTCTGGCTTAGGCCACTAACAACCTAGAATTGAGTCTCAGGTGTTCAGATGGACTTTTTTCCTTAATCAAGTCTGGGAGGTTTTTTTTTCAAATTTGAGGTGCTGTCCATGATTATAGCTATATTTTAGCTGTAGCTAAAGTGTTACATATTTTTACTGTTGAGTTCTAGAAATAGTAAGTGGGTAATACTCAACACCTTAACTACACTTAATCACCAGATTATGTATTGTTCTGGTTTAATGGCTTGACACTACACACAGTTAAATCACAAGTGTACCTAGAGAATTATGTTCTTGTTCCTAGAAGATATGCCTACACTGACAATACAGTAGAAGCAAGGAAAATACTTCCCAAAGTTTACAGTTCTTTGCTTGGCTAGTTTTAGTGTCCTTCTCCATTCTTCCCACCCCATTAGAGAAACTTTCCAAGTAGTGAAAACAGAGGAGAGAAATATGTTTGTCAAATGTAAAGTGCCTGTAGAATTGCAAATATAGGTTAAAGTGAGAGGTCATCTGCCTGACTCAGATGATTGTTTTATTTTTCTTGTTTACATGCTTATCTTCTATTTTAGAAATAGAAAATAAAATGCTTATACTTTATCATAATGGGTTTTTTAAATGCAGTTTAAGTTAATTCATTTGAATTCTACTTGGCACATTGGCACACTTAATTTTATAGCTTGACCTGAACTTTTTATAGATATACTTAGATACTAGCTGTATGCTGTGTCTCCACTTTCTTCAAGATGAAGAGTTGCAAAGTCACTGTTGGTGTTGGGTCAAGATTTAATTCCAAATGTTAATAGAAACATAGTGTTTGTTCTCTCTTCTAGAAGACCCAGATTGTAAAATTTTATTGGTGAATAGTATATAAGCAAAGTGCAAAAAAATATTTTTGACAACCTCTTACCTAGCATTCTGTAAAGCATCATGAAAAGTAGGGGTTTAGCACTTGAAGATCAAAATGTTTGCATTGGTTTGGGAGGATAAATTGGAATTTGTTTTATTTGATTTCTTCTATATTTGTGCTCTAGGTTCCAGCAAGATGTGGAGTGACTGTCCGAGACAGCCTAAAGAAAGCTCTGATGATGAGAGGTCTTATTCCAGAATGCTGTGCTGTTTACAGAATACAAGATGGGTATGGTTTGTGTGTGATGGTTTTTGCTCTTAGCATCTCTTTGGAGTTACCCAGCATAGTCGCTTCTATCCAACATTGTGCAAGTTGTTTTCAGAGCTCAGAATGATGTGATACTTTACACTAAAACAAGGGGCACCTGCAAGACATTTCTATAAAGAATGGCAAACTCCTAAAAAATATTTTAATCACTGCAAGAACAGGCATAATATGAAGTATTGAGAACTACAGACTGCTGTCAAAACACTCATTAATCAAACTCATGCTAACCAAACAAGTAATAAATGGGTTTTGTTAATTTTTTTGTTTCATTTGACTTGGTTATAGTGAATCCTTAACTGAATGTAGAGTTCCCTTGGTGGAAAAATAATTGAGTTTCCAGCCCTAAAAAGTTTGTAGGTTATTTTACTGCACAGAATTAGCCATGTCTTTGGAATTCTTGTTGAACAGGTACTTCCACAAGCCCTTTATTTGATCAGAAAGATATGTCTCCTTAGAACCAAGGAGTTGTACACTACTGGGACTATTGCAGAAGTGCATTTGATTCATGCACATTATCCAGGGAAGGTTTGCTTTCCTTGTTATGTGCTGAGCTTGATGTCTTGCCTTTAAAGTTTCCTGCAGTTAGAGACTGGGTAGCAACCCCCGCCCCCCCTAGCACAGCTTTCTACCTGATCTCACATCTTCAGCAAGAGACCTACTGGTGCTAATGAAAGGCTTCCTTACACTTCAGAGAGAAGAAGCCAATTGGCTGGGACACTGACATTTCCTGGCTCACAGGAGAGGAGCTGCATGTGGAAGTCCTGGAGAATGTGCCACTCACAACACACAATTTTGTACGTACTTGTTTTTATGGAAGGTTGATTAGGGTTAAATCAATTTTGTACTTTCAAATTCAAATTGAGAACTTCGAATGCTATTTTGTATCTGTGGGATGTGGTGGGGGTTGCAAAAAAAGCTTTTAATCACAATAGCTTAAGTGAATTAGAATTGTAATTGAAATAACTGATATTAGAGTACTTGATCACCCTTAAAGCTTTCACATTTGGATGGAATACACCCTCTAAAATCTATAAATGTAGGGGCTTTAAATCACTGCATTGCAGAGCTGTAATAATCATCTACTATATTTGTAATGATGTATCTATAAAATGTATTCTGGGCCTCCCTGCTGGCTCTGCAGCAGCAATTAACTAATGAACTAACTATTCCCCGAGTGGTGCTGACATCACCAATGATGCTAGTGCATAAATATGTTTTGACCTGATAAGGCACCAAGTAAATGGAAGATGCTAAACAGAATCAATCTAAATGGTTCCATCTACAAACAAAATTCCGGAGAAAATGTTTGTCCCATTGAGAAGAAAGACCTTTTATTTAAATAAAAATTAAAACAAAACCAAACAAAAAGCCACACACACAAACATACAAAAAAAAAAAAAAAGCCCACAAAATTCTGTTTGAAGGCTGCCTAAACTGTTTTACTCAAGCTAGTTAGATGTAGGTCTATTAATCTTAATGTTTTTTTTTTCATCTTCTGAAATGTTTCTTTTCACAGGTAGTAATACAAATAGAACGTGGTTTAATGACAAATACTGCTAAATTTGAAAAATATTTCCCTCCCTATATTATGGGGATAATAAATGTTCACCCTTTTTGCAAATTTAAATGTTTCTGAGTTTCAGTAATCAAAATTACAACTATATATGTAACCATATATAGAAGCCATATGTGTATTTCCAGTCCTGTGAGTGTTCAGTAGAAATGTCATTTGGCTCCTGGAAAAATTAGAAGATGAGATAATATTCCAGCAGCTTTTGTTTATATGGGTTGTATCCAATTGAATTGTTAAAGTTGGTTTCTAGCAGGGAGATGATGCACAGTTTCACTTTAGATTTGTTGCTGGTTTTCTTACTGCTGATGAAGTGAAGCATTAATTCCAATAAATAGTTGAGAAAAAATGTTAATGCATGAAGTCTGTTTCAAAAAGGAGACATCTTTGTGTACATCTGTTTGCTATAGAAAGCTGTAGCTCCAGTGAAAAAAAAAAAGAGGCTTCTAGGTGTATTTGAGGGAGCTAAAAGCAAATGGCTTATTAGAGACTTAGAGGACTCCAGTGATGATTTTTTGGCACCGTAGGTACGGAAAACGTTCTTCACGCTGGCCTTCTGTGACTTCTGCCGGAAGCTGCTTTTCCAGGGGTTCCGGTGCCAGACGTGTGGCTACAAATTTCACCAGCGATGCAGCACAGAAGTGCCGCTGATGTGTGTTAATTATGACCAACTTGAGTAAGTAATCACAATGGGCTTTAATGTTGAGCCTTTTATTAAGCTTACAGATGTCAGAGATTTCTTATATTAAAACTGTAATTTAGGAAATCAGAGGTGGTGTCTGAAAAAAATACAGGAGTTCAACTGTTCTTGTGAGACTGCATAATTCATATTTTTTTCTGTGCTAGCTCAGACAACAAGTTCATTTTTTTTTTTTCTGGACTATGAAATGCTTTCTTTGAAGCATGAATGGGGTGACTGAGCACTTGACTGTATCAGACAGAGTTCTCATTGTTCACAGTTGTTATTCTAAATCAAAACTGGTTCTTTATTGTGTGATGGCCAGGGCCCTGTTTAAATGTTTAGATGTGGGTTTAGATGCAGGTTTATTCTCTAACCTGAAAAAAGTGTTGAGAGACACTAGTTTAATACTGTGAAATTGCAGTTGGTTTTACAGTGATTGAAAATAAATCCATTAGTGGGTTTAATGCCTAGGTAAGAAACATAAAACAGAATGTCCCAAACAGTCATGTGTTCATGAATTTAATTATTGATCTATTTGTATAAGTCTTTGATGTAGGTTAGGCATCTGGTGTAAACTGGCTCTGTGTTCTATTTGATTGTCTTCAGCAGAGCCTATTAAGTCTTTTAAATAGACTTTCATGTGAAGAATAATTTAAAATGCTACTTTTCCCCCTCAATAATATGTGTAATTTCCACTTATGTTGGTATTCACAACTGTTTCCTTAGGCATCTCTAGAGTTTGTGCTCAGGGCTTATGGATGACATAGTTCATTTGGCCTTTTTTGGTTTTATTTTTGGCATTGCATCAGTGGTAATATTAACATAAGTTTGTGTACTCAACATGTAAGTATAGGTTGTGTGTTCTTGAGGAACCAGATGTTTGCAGTTTCAACTAAAAGACTTCCACAAAGGTGTGTTTAAGGCGTGATCTTTTGATCCTTTTTCAAGTAAATAATAGTTAAAACAAATCTTGCATTTGAATGTGTTAGTGTAGTCTTTATTTTAACGCTTAGAATTTGATCAGTGAGGGTTTTTTTGTGGTGGGGGGGTCAGTCTTCGAGTGTTATATTGTGAAGCTTCTGGGTTTTGCACAAGTTAGGTTGTTTTTGTTTTGTTCTTGCCTCACAGTTTGCTGTTTGTCTCCAAGTTCTTTGAACATCACCCTATACCACAGGAGGAGGCCTCCTTAGGAGAGACCACCCCAGCATCTGGATCGTACCCTTCAGTGCCCCCTTCAGATTCTGTTGGGTATGACCTTATTCCTGCTGTTCAATAACGTAACATTTCAGTACTGCATGCTTAGAAACACTCAAAATAGTGCTTAGTAACTCTCTCTGCATTTTTGTAATCTGGCTTGTCATGCAAATAATATCCACCTATGCTTAACTTTAAAGAAGTGAATGTTTTCGTTCACATGAATGATATAAATCAGTAATGAACCTAAGTTAAATGTGTGCCTAAGTGTCTGTAGAATTGGGGCCTTACCTGTTAAACTGATTTCTTCTGCATGGTAGCTTAGACCTGGTCTAAACGGGAAAGATTTTATACTTTAAATTAATACAAACCAAAACTATGTCCTCAACTTCTTTTAGTTTGTGGTATCAAAAGACAGTCTGTTTGCTTTGCAGTGACATACCTCTGTTTCAGAGTAAGCCACACCACTGTAAAACTGATGTGAACAGATACCATTTCCAGGTTTCTAATGCTGCTTTGGTACCTTTTCCACATCCACATTGCTGTAGTATTCTCCAGACCATCTGTCTTCCTCTATTTAGATATTGGGATATACCAATAACATCTGTTTGCTGCAGATCCAGGTTTTGTAAAATTAGACTTCTAAAACAGACCACAGCCTCCATCCTCTGTATTTCCAACAAAGATTATGGACCTTCTCTGTGAAGAGATAAGTGATGATAGTTAGATTATGCTCCCAATAGCTAGGAGATCACTGACACCACCCAGCACCAGATAGGCGAACAAATCTCTAGGGAAGAGTAACTCCAGGATGTGTATCAAAGTCAAGAAACCTAATGCAGGTTTATTAAGACAACCAAATACAGAAGCCTTCAGAAAACCTTTCCTAGAATGTGTGTGCTGTGCGATGCTGAACTGAATCTGGCAGAGAGACTCTCTTGGAATAACAAGCATTGTGCCCAAACTAAAGCAGAAACACAGCTGGAAGCCACACAGACACCTATGGACTCTAACTAGAAGAGCAATTTCCTGGAAGGCCAAGACTATTTTATGGAAGACCAAATAGACTGCCTCCCAGGACAAGAGATGGACAGTCCTGAAGAGGGAACCTCTTTGGTAAGTATAGAGGGATATGATGTTCTGATTTGTACTATTTTGTGCTGTTTCAAGTAAATTTGAGAGTGTGTCTTCCAGGTAATGCATGTTGCCTTTATATCCAATGGCTGTTAGTACAGCAAGTTTTGGACAAGGCTGCTCTTATGGTTCTCTATGCTAAAAAGGTTCTGCCTTTATCATGGTATAGCTGAAATTATAACCAGGCTAGAACTATTAATCTGTGAAGAAGCTTGTTCATACAAAGTGTGTTAAATGTCTGTGGGTGGCAAAGGCACTATATAGCATCAATCCTAAAACTGATACATGCTGAATTTTCCAACTTTTCAGTTGCCTCTGCCTTGCATTTGTGCTTTCTAACCAGTTTATGAGGATACAATGGGATAGATTATCTTATTTGACATATCCACTACTTCAGGCAGTATTAGTTTTGTAAAGTAAAAACTGAAAGGAAAAACAGAGACCAAAGCTGGTTAATGCCTTAAGTTTTTTATCTTCACATATATAAAACCGTTAACCATAACTGGTAAGTATATTTAAATGTTAAGGAGCTTTTCTGAAGTGTTGCATCTCTAAATGTTTGTGGTTGTGGGAGTTGTAAAAATTCTATCTTTGCACTCTTTGCTTTATTGCCTTTTCTGTAGCCTTCATTATTAAGCAAGCTACATCATGCCTTCAAAATTCTGTTTATTTTAAAGAAGGTTTATTATTATCAGCTGGTGTTCCTAAGTATTATGAGTGTTACAAAGCCATGCAATTTTCCCCAAGCACACATGTTTATAGTAATTCCTTTCCAGAAGCAGCTCAGATGCTTTTGTATGATCATCTGTCCCTGTCCATACCTTTCTCCAGTTATCCTTTTGCTTTTCTTTAGTAATACTTCTCTGCTTTTTGAAGACATAATTGTGGAAATGTTAATTATTCTGATTAATTGTTCTGATTATTTTTTAGTTAACACTTTTATTAGAGTTAAAACAAATTCACATTTGAAGTTATCTTGTCTGAGAAGAGAGTAAAGGATTGAAATTAGAAAGTTGGGCAATGGGATTGAAAATCTGAGTAACTAGTGTTTTATTAACACTGACTAGCTTAATATTTTTTCTTTTTATTTCTTTGTTTTCCTAGCATCTTGCCCACAGAGGAAGTGATGTTACTAATGGCTTGGTAAACCCAAGGAAAGAGAAGGCAAATGTCCTTCATCTTCAGCCTTGTGAAGGGATTCCAGTCGCAAGCAAAGAGCCCAAAGGAAGAGTTCATTTCACAAGACAAGCTCAAGAGCAAAGGCTTGTGTGACATGCTGAGAAATTGTCAAGGGATCAAGTGGAGAAGTTGGGAAGGAAAAGGGACATAAAAGAAAAGCCCACTGGATGTGATGCAAAAGCTGCTAAATATGCTGGAGAACTTCACTTTGCCTGTGTGTAGCTGCTTAAAGCAGTCTAGGCCTGTAGCCTTTTGTTCTTCCAGCTGTAAGCCACAGGCAACCCCTCCAGACTTTGCTCCCCAAGATAAGGGAGCACATACTGTCCCACTCGCACCTTTCTGAACCCCTAAAAAAAATGTGTCCAAGCCTCTACATTAGGTCTTTCGTCCCATTTTAGTTCTTTCAGTTTGCACTTTCCTGCTGTTCCAAAGCAGTCCTTTTAATTAAAATCTGCACTTAAGTGGAAAGAATTATTAAAGTGTAGGTATCCCTAATAATAGCCATCTGTAATAAAATTTGAAGTACACAAACTGTATATAATACATTGTATTCATTTCATTCATTGCACTGCCAACAAGTTTCTTCTATATCTTTGCTTGTAAAAGATGAGCACAGAATTTCTGTGAACCCAGTTCCCTGAATCTTACAGATACAAGAAAAGGGGAGAAATTAGCTATTCAGAATATTCTAAAGTTGTCTTTTTCAACTTCTATTTATTCTCTCAGATGTTGTAATGTTGAGCAAAACTGAGCACGTTCATGAGGCAGATGTTATGGCAGGTAAAGTAACCTGTGGAGTGGGTGCTAAGGGCGTGTATGGTTAGACTTGGAGTAGTGCAGAGGCAGGTTGGATTTGATAGCATCTGCTTTGCTTGAGGCAGAGCACTTCTAGTAAGCAGGTTGGCAACATCTTGGCTCTTTGAAAAACAGCATTTCCCAACATACTTAATCTTCTAAATTTGAGCAAGAAAGAGGGACTGTCAGCTGCACTGTTCTTGGAAACTTGCCAGTCCCTGCCTTAGAGCAGGCTCCAGCCTGTGATTAAACACCTCTGCTTTCCTTTCTGTCTTCCAAATGTTCACTGATCATTCTGCCTCAGTTGAAGATATTTAACTGTCTAGAAGAGCTTCTGAAAAGCCAAGGAGACAAAGATGCAGTCTTACAGAATTGTAATTAGTGCTACAAAACCGTTTAGATCCCCATGTCTTTAAGTGAGGAAAAGCTTGGTGTTTTATTGTATAAAACAATGATGAACTTTTCCCTAAAAATTCCAGCAGCAGACCTTTTCCAGACCGCTCCATATAAATGTTAGCAAACCTCCTACAGTATCCAACTTGGCATGAGTTCTTGCTGAGCACACAAGGCCTGGTATCTTGATAAAATTCATCTGCAGTCAGTACAACAGGTGAGAGAAACCTCTTGCTCCCTAAAGCTTTATTTGCAAAAACAAGCCAGTGAAGTGAAGCCTGGTTTGGAGCACTAATGCCAGCTGTGGGCTGTCACTTGATAGCTGTTGATATCTGAAGCTATCAGAAACTGTAGGAAGGCATTGCTAAGCATTGATCAAGGCCCAAAGGCCAGGATAAATGCACACTGTTGAGATAATCCTGGCACTTGTATTTCACTCAGAAGCCAACATGGATGAAAACAAGTTAGTATAGAAAAATGCACTAATCCATATGAAATTATGACTGTTAGAGATCTGTCCCATGATGCTTTTAGACTGACTTCACAGGATGCTGTAAGAAGGATCTTCTCTGCCTTGTAGTTACATACATGACTGCTCTCCTTTTCTTCAAATCAATGCTTGATTTAGGGGTATTGATTATTTCCAGGTTCCAGAGATGAGGAAAGAAAAAAAATTACTCTATTGTCTGGCAGGACCTACCACAAATAATTAAATCAGAACATATCTGTCCTCAAAAATACACAGTTTACCTGCTTTCTACTGCAGATGAAATACTATTGTATTCCAGATCCTCCACAGTCCTTAGAAACTGTTAATGAAGAACACAGTGAACTTCCATTTTTCCAGCAGTAACGAAACCCAAAGCCAATCATAGCCTGGTGTCAACTGAAAGAAAAATGCCTTGGTACACATACTAGCTTGCAATAGCTTTTGGCTTGGGTATGAACACACTGTCTACTAGGTGAACAGTGTGCTACACTGAGCCCTGGAGCTAAACTGAGATGCCCTTGTACAGACTGGGAGGGGAAGAATCAAAATCTCCATCCACTAGAGATGCTGTCATTGTAAAAGAGAAGTGGCATACAGCCTGTAACTGAAGCTAGGTGAAAGCGAATTTTCAGTTTAAATATTTTCATAACTACAGCAAAATAGAAATCCAAGCAAAAATCTTAAATCCCAAACAAACCTCTTTTACATAAAATCTTTCCTGAGTAGACCAGCTCTTAAAAATATCTGAAGCATCACATTGCTGAGTTAGAAGAAACTTAGGAAAATGTGTATTAAAATTTTATTTTGCTTTTGTAAAGTGAACTAACTTGGGTCATTACAAGTTCTAAGATCTGGTGGATGTTCTGTATATGATGTTATAAAGTTATTTGTTTATATATAATGTGTGGGCACCTTTCTGAGTTAACTTCCTCTTTCCCATGGATCTGATTTTTTAGAATAGTAAATCTGTGGACGTGTTGGCACTTGCTGTGATTGGCAAAGGGTAGAAATCTACATCTGTCTGCAATTATTCTTGTCTCCTGACAAAACCCCTTTCTGTTTTGTCTTGATAAAAAGGGAGGGAACAATGTGCTTCTCTCAAATACACGGTCCAAGGAAAAAGAATGTTCTGTCAGACTGCCAGGAAAGGTTATAACTATCAAATTGAGATTTGACAACTCTATCAGCTTATTGCCTGGGAAGCTGAGAAGCATTTGTTAAAGGAACACCTGCATCTAAGAGGCTGGAAAAAAGTGTGTGAGATGAGGTGGTATAACCACCTATTAGAGAGGTCTAATATGCCAGAATATTGATCTTCCTAGGTGTAGAAGGTCTCCTCTAGCTAGATGGTTGGCTGTTAAGTATTTATAAAAGGCCAAAGGAGTAGCAGAAATTCGGACCATGGTGTTTTAGCCGCTGTTCCCTTAAGTCTATATGCTATACATAAATGCCACGGTAAACAGCTTCACAGCAGCTGTGTTTTGGTGGTATTTGAATTTATTTTTTTTTTTTTTTTTTTGTCAATACGTTTGCATAGCCTACAGGAACTAGTTTTGAAGCTCAGCTGGAATAGACAATGTCATCCTCTTCCAAATGATGATGGTTTGTCCTTTCTGCTTCAGTATTCCTTCTCCCTTCCTGGAGTAATTAAAATTTAGGAATACAATAAATACGGGCTTTTGGTAGATAAGAGGATTACTGCATTCTTTGTGGTGACCTGTTTTTTGTAGATAAAGATCTTGTTGCAGATCAAAAATAGCTTTTGCCTTACATGGGCAGAGGTTGGTGGTAATCTGTTCTGAGGTTGTGGTCTCAGTTGGCCACCATGGCTAGAAAACAACTTGGGTCTGACCCTTCACTAGGTACCTTTCTCAGGCAAAATTCCTACCTTTTTTTTTTTTTTGTATGAGTCCCAAGGATAGGCATTAATGAAACCCTGATGGTACAGATGGAGCACACACCTAACTGCTTATGAGAGTCCCATCTCTGGATTCTTTTCATGTCTCAAGTTCAGAGATCCTTCGAAAAGTAGTTTAGAGACTCAAAAAAAAAAAATAGTTCTTTATCAGTCTGTAATTGTTTTTAAAGATCTGAACTTCACCATGCCCCCACCCCCCAGTTAGAATATAAGTAGAAAAGGATGTCCAGATTGTTTTCAAACGCAGGATGACATGCTATCTGTGCTAGCATCGTGATGAGCATGGTGACCTGTGGCCATAAATGCAGAAGTATTTTGCAGATTCCATTAGCAGATGACTGTTCATGATTCAAAGGAGGATGGAACTAAAGGGTATTTTTGCAGTTGATAGTAGTAGTGCAGTGGGCTGACAGTTGTGACGTAGTCCCCTTAATTTTGTGATTACTGAGAACTCTTAGGAAGTTTGAGCAGGAGTTAACTGTCCCACAGACAGTATTGGCCTGGCTGACATTTTTTAGGCTTTCTGAAATCTTTCTGTGCAGCATATGATGCACTTGCCCTAACATGAAAATACAGTGCCTTAGAATGTCAACCAAGTCCTGCACTTGTATCTATGCAGTCGCCTGTCTCCTGATGGGGGTTCCAGTGGCATGATTTCCTGACAAAAAATGTCCAGGAGTTCAAAGCTTCCTCATTTACAGTGGAGAAGATTTTACCTGAAGGCCCTTACTTTAGCTTAGGTATATTTGCATCCACTGCATTTAAATAATTTTTCTGAAATTCTGAGCATCTTCAAAAACTGTCAAAGCCCCCTCTCAGAGATTTGTCTAATGGCAAACAGACAAATTGTTTCAGTTCATTGCTTCATCCCAGTATCTCTCCAATATTTATATTCTGTCATGTGACAATAGGTAACTATTTTTAAAAAAAGTTAAGCAGGGGGACACCTCCTCCCTATTCTTCCCCTGCCCCACTTCTCAAACACAAAGTATTTTATTAGACTGTTTAATCAATTCACAAGTGCTCTTTTTCCCAATTGTGAGATTGTTGGGCAGGAAGGAAAAGCTGACAGGTACTTAGGATACAGATAGCTCTGAGTTCTGGGATCAGTGCCAAGCCATATAAACTCTTCAATGAAAGAGAGCCTAATGGTCTTTAAAGCAGACCTGTTTCTGAAAAAA
>JAOEGS010004632.1:79309-105018 GCA_025447755.1 Corythornis vintsioides | reverse complement strand
ACACACACACACACACACACACACACACACACACACACACCCCTGATGCACAGGATTCCCAGCTGAGGTTACTGCTCAAAGCAAGCTATGATTTACAATTTATAATCACATTTCATACTCTAAGTTCCATGAAGAAAAAAAACCACCCAAAACCACAGCAAGTTTGAGTCACTTCAGATCTAAATGCAGTGGGGTTACTTCCAGTTTAACACTCTCCCCTTACGTACAGAATAGAGTTGAATATGATACCACATGAAATCTAGTTAGTGTTTTGAAGCTGTGAGATACTGCAGGAATAAACTTTTGCTGGTTCAGAAAGAAAATGAGCACTGCAGAGCAGGAATTGTGTTGGGCACAGTAACAAAAACATGAATTCACATCAACAAGGAAGGAAAACAACATACTGAGTAATAGCACATTATATGAACAATGCTCATCCAGCACTTTGAATGAGACCATCATCCTTAATTCTAGGTTCTTTAGTTACTCTGTTTGGAAGCATAATAATACTATTTTAATACAACTGTTATGGATTCAACAATAGTCATTCTGGTGGCAAGAAAAGGCCTGTTACCCATTGCAATCCAAACTTCTACAAAAAAAGTCCCAAATTCCTCAGCATGGAACTGATGCTTTAGGTTGTGTGCAACTGGGAGCAGAGTCTGCTATCTACTGCAGAATTACATGTGCTGTTGAAAAAAGAGAGTCAGATGGAGCTGTGCTTTGGTACAAAGAGATGCTCAGAACCATCTATGTTGCTATCTGTGCCATCCTCCCCATCCTCTGGCTGTACTGAGCAAACAGAAAGCTGTCTGTGCCTCCACTGCTAATAAGCAGCAGTTCATGAGGAGGTTTACCAGAAGATCACACAGACATTCCAAAGCATGTAACAGAAAGGCAGCATTAATGTTCATAGAAGCTGTTAAGGTTGGATGTTAAAATGCCTCTCCTTTGGAAAAGACGGTTTATAACTTGAGTTTCTATAGGCAGTTTCTTAAAATTTATTTCCTCATTGAGCTAGGCAGACTGTTTTTACTGGAAGGAGAGGAAGAAGGGCTGAAAAGGGATCTGCAACACCCATTTTAGCCAGATGTCAAGTAACTAAGGGGGAGGAAGGAGACAATTTCTTACTGTGTTTCTCCTCAGTCTCTATTCAAGCTGCCATAAGAAAGACAGCATGGGCGACATAAAAGTTAAACGGACATAAATCTGGCTTGACTACAAGTTAAAGTCAAATTTTATTACACTTCACAAGAGGCACAATTTCATTGGGAGACCAAGCTTAAACAAATCACAAGGCAATTTAACTGTGTGTCAATTAGGAATGTAAAAAAAAGGTTAAAGAAAATCTGAAGCTAAACCTAAAGAAGTTCACCTCTCTCTCTTACTAGCACAAAAAGAAAAATGAAATGTTTCTCTAGTAAATCAGTGCAGGTTCAGAAAGATCAAAGCTCTGTAATACCTACACAGCCCACTGAGCAGGTGTGGTTACTCCCTTTGCAGCCAAATGCAAGGGAGTAATGAACAACCTCTGCAAGCTTTATATCACTTTATCTTTCAGTCTGGCCTCTGGCAGGCACAGTATTGGAACAGTTTCATTCTAGTATATATTATCTCTGCAGATTATGAATTCTGATTTTGCTGTGAAGGTACTTACAGTAAAGACATTAAATCTACTATGGCTGGAAATTAGTCCAGCAAGGTAAAAGGGCAGAGAAAAACCTAAACCAGGGCTATTCCTCCAGTTTAAGGAGGCATTTATTAAAACCCAGTATTAAAAGCCAGTAGGAGCAGGATGATCATGAGTCCATCTTCCTTCTTACCAGAAGTTGTCTCTGCAACATCTGTGAGCAGAGACATTATCCTGCCCTTTCTGTCCCAGCCTTTGCGTTGCTTTTGCTGAGGAGATTCTTGCAGTCTTACATATGTTCACAACACTAACCCACCTCACACAGGTTATTTCTGTAATGTAAGATCCTGTGGTTTTTACAGGGACTTAATAGCCCAGCCAGTTGCAGCAGTCCAGAAGGTTTCCAAGACAGGAACACGAATCTTGTACTGTTTCTGTTCTGTGCCTAGAACAAGGAAGTTCTTATCTATGGCAACAGTTCACAGACTGAACAGTCAAGTTTTCATTGATATAAAGAGATGACAGCAGGTATATGTTCATATACCAAAAAAGAAAATCTGAAAAAAGAAATTCTGCAAAAGAAGAGGAAAAAAAAATAAAACAAAAAACCATAAAAGTAGCTGCATGGCATCTGTAGGAAACATGGAAAGTCACGGAAGCATCCGCTCTGTTGCATTAGCTGTTAAGATTTTCTCCAAGGAGGCAGGAGTTGTATTGTCTTTCAGCAGCTTTGATTATTTAGTAAGTCTCACATCTCTCTCTGAGGCTGTATGCAAAGCCCAGCACTTCTCAAGAATGTACAGACAGCACAGCAGGGTAGCAAAAGTACTGCAGAGCTTTGTGTTACATATTGTTTGTTGAACACTGACTGCATTTCAGTATTTCAAAGAACAGCAGAGCTGACTCCAAAAGCAAAGGCTCTCTACCTGCCACAATACCACCAGTTTGGAAAAAGACTATTTTTGCCTACAGTTTTTAGCATTATTGTGCATCAAGATGTCAGGAAATAAATGTTTTCCTCCTCAAAAAGATGATCCTTGCTATAACTGGGCCAAGTTGAAGAGCATAAGCCGAAAGCATAAAGAAGCCATAATAACAAGGGGCACAGAGAGGCGGCTTGATGGGTATCAGGGAGAATGCAGCTGCAAGAATTGGAAAGTGCACTGCAGCATGCACAGTTCTTAGATGGACCTGCAGAGTCTTCAACCAACAGTGTACACTGCTGCACTCAGGGTCTGATGCAGAAATAAATTTGTCTCACTGAGCGACGATAGGAGATCTCAGCTTGTCACCCCATCAATTAAAGCATTTGGCAGAGCTGTTTTGCCCCTACCTAATCCTTAGTCAAGGCAGCCAGTCAAAAGTGAGCACAACAAACCAGACTCTAAAATAATAGATTAAGACATAATCCTAACACTCTACTCTACATGTCACTTTTTTTTTTTTTTTTTTAATTTAAAATGACATTTTCCAGTATGTCTTTGCATAGAACCTACATGTGTCAGTTTCTTGTTGCAAGAAGTGTTGTCATGGCAGTGGCTGTAGCTGTCTAGACCTGAAAAAAGGAAGAACAAAAAAAGAATCCATCACATCTTTGATACAGCCATTACACGACTGACTGGAACCAAAGTGTGAAGTTAATATTGCAGCACTTTCAGGGACCTACCACTAAGTAAATGTGAAAAGGTTTGGCAGACATGTAGCAGTAACGATGAGTGGGAAAAAAATGCCTTGCTTCACTTCTGTCATCTTCCAGCTTGTTGAACTCCCGTGTTTGTTCAGAGGAGAGAGGAGTGCCTGCATGCTCAGGTCCCCTGAGGCAGGGGTGCTGCTGGGTCTTCTCAGGAGAAGGGGCAGTTCAGGGGGAAAAGACTCATCACAGAGAGTGTTGAGAAGCTGGAATTACAAATGGAATTACAGAGTGCTGTTTTCAACAGCAGGAGCAGAAAGCAGTCTGCAAACTAACTAGTGAAGCCAGGCTCACAGCCTTGCTGCTCATGGAGAAGACAGGAAAGCCAGTCACCTGCTCCATCACCTTGGGGTTCCTCACAGAAGGACCTACTGACTTCAAGCTGAGACCTGGCAATAAACTGCCATGGGTGCAACACTAGAGTAAGGTCATTCCCTCAGTTAAAGGAAGAAGACAACCCAATGGTACAGATTCCTCCTTACCTGCCACACTATTCACTTGCTGAGAGCTATCAAAAGAAGGGTAAGGGGCCAGAGAGGGAAGTTTTTCTGAGCTGTTTGTAAGAATTTTTGCATTTATGTAGCCTGCTGAAAGTATCCAGGAAACTATAAAACGGTGGAGAATGCAGCAGGAAAATACATAACAAAAGTCCTACAGCTTCCAAAGCATAATCACTGTGCCACAAGCTAGAACAGCTACAACTGATTCTTATATTATAATCCCTTTGAAAAAGCTATTGAATGAACTTGGAAATACTGTTTTGTCTGTAAGAGCTGCCTGTCAGTCTCTTTTTCCTGAGAGAAGAGAGGTGAAAGAAAAGGACCTTCTGTGCCCCCATCTGTACCCAATCTTCTGCAAATTTTATGACTGTATTAAAAAAAAAAAAAAAGAAACATGAACTAGGGACTAAGTAAACATCATAGAAATAGAATTCATCAACTAAACTGATGGCACTGCAAAGCAGAGGGCAAGGCACAAAGGCACATTCAGTCTGTGGAGATTGTGCAACTTTTCATGTGGAAGGAGCCCTTTAGAATGAATAGTTTTACTTCTCGGAAGTATTAGGAAGATTTTGAAGCTTTAAATGCCTTTATTCCATTCAGTGTAATGACTGCTGTATAAATACTCATCCAACCAAGAGACTGAGTCAGGCACCACAGCCTGGTAAGACCTGTCGAAGCAGAGCACCCACAGGCTGACGCATCACCTATGCGTACACACCATACCGTGTCGAGGGATCCAGGGAGGGAATCCAACCAGGTTTTCCACACAGCAACAAAACGCTTGTTAATCTAAACCTCTAATCCTATGCTGGCAAAGAGAAGGGGATGGTACAGCCCAGCTTCTCTTTTTTTCTTATCTTATGACTCTTAAGTAGCATAACAACAACAAAAAGAATTCATTTCTGTTGGCAGCATAACAAAGAAAGATCAGTTCAAATGGTGATGGATGATAGCCTAAAGCAGATTTAACTCACAGATATTGCATGAGAGGGAATTTTAGGTTACAGATGATGTAAAAAGACAGACAGGGAAAACAAGCCTAACCTCTAACCTTTGTTTCCCAAGTTATTATCATCACAAATACAAGATTACCACAATGAAATGTTCTATTTTACAGGGTCACATGTTTGAGTGTCTGGACTGTAAGTTAACTAGATTTAACTTACTCACTGGGTTATCATCAATCTAACTTCTAATTAACATCATTCTATTCCTTTCCCATGAGCTGCCAGCAGACACCAACAATTTTCCATAGGCAGCATGTTGGTTCACACGCTCAAGTGACCATGCAGAGGACTCTGATGACTACCACACAGTCTGACTTTCCTAATTGCTATTAGCAAAAGCTGTTGCTAGTTTCCTGTTGAACAGTAAGAGTATAAAGACATGCACATGAAGATGGTGTGCTCTCCTGATGAGTATCAGAGCTTAACCACATTGCAGCACAAAAAGGCATCACAGAGAGAAAAGTTACAGAAAGCCCAACTAAACCAACCCAAAGCATGGAACAGAACTCAGATGATTGTTTAACATCAGTTTCCTGATGACAAAAGCTTTTATGTAACTACTAGTCCTGTTCCCTTGGTACCAGAGTGGATACCCACTTAGACCTCAATTATGAAAATGGTAAGAGTCACTGAGAGCTTAATGACTCCAACCCACCACAGCAGCGTCCAGAATCCCTACGAGAACGTCTGCTGGAAAAGTCTGCGACCAGAGAGGAAGATTTGATAGGAAAGTAAAGCCAATTTATCCCTCAGTTGACAGAGGCTTCAGCAAAAGCTGCTGTCCTCTCTATATGCACAGATGGGAAAGAAAATGAGGTAGAACCAAGGGTGAAAAAGTACATGGCAGCAGTTCTTGCCGTACTCTGAATCACTTCTCTTACTAAGCAAACACATTGCTTTCATTTATATATTAATGCTGATTCAGGGCTAAAAAACAATCCTAAGAAGTAAAAACCCAACTCAGATATGTCAATATCTGGCACTGGATGGCAGACAAGTCCCTTAAGAGAATCTTACATTGCTCATCTTAAGTAGATTTTCCTATTTTTTTTCACATATATTTAAATTTAAGAAGCAGCACAGACTTAATCTGTCTTTGGATCTACTCTTAACTGGATGATCTCCTCCCAAATCATCAGTATATACTCGTCACAAGACATGCATTCATTAAAAGAACAGGGTTGTCTCCAATAGATTAACATTTAATTAAAGCACAGAAGAAAGATGAGAGTAAGACAATAAACTCCCAGTTAACATTTGAAATTCGTATTACTAGTTTCAAGCAGGCTCAGACAGACCACATTAGAATACCTGTTAAAGGTTAGCCAAGCGTGCTGGGATTTTATCACAGCTGCACCAAAAAAATCTGCCTTTGCACCATGGATTCCCTCACCTCATTAACACAGAGTTCAGCAGAAATTACTGATGTGCAAGATTTGTTTCTCTTTAATGCAGAAAGAGAGATTTTTTAAATTTTTTTTTTTTAATCAATACAAAGTGAAAAAATTGTGATTTCAAGAAAACACAGTAACAAAAATTCCTTCCATTTAGGCTGATACCCTTGTCAGCAACTGTGCAGTTGTAGCTCAATCTGCATGGCTCCACGTACTGAATGAGGACAGAAACCCAACACCATCTTTCCCCTGCTCCAGCAAATGCCTTCTCACAGGAGATCCACTCAGGAAGAAACCTTCTTCCCTTTCAGTCTCCCCATTTTGGTTGCTTAATAGTGATTTTTTTCTGTTTCTTTTGCAACTGAAGTGTCCATGAAAGAAACTTGAGTATTTTCTAAGGGCAGCAATATTTCATGACCTGAGTTCAGTGCTAGTTGAGTTGAAGAGATGCACATAATTTTGGTGTCTTTGTTCGAAAGGTAAACAGGATTTTTTTTCACTAATAGAAAGTATTTTGAACATAGGCTTCATTACAGAGAGCAATTCAATCTATCTTATCACTGAATGCAAGTAAATTAGGGCATTTATTAGAGGTTAAGGTAAAAACCAGACAGCATTTAAAGAAAAAATCCTGTTCACCAGTGGCAACACAAAACTGTAGAATAGCAGGGGTTAGAGGAGACCTCTGGAGATCAAGTCCAACCCACCTGCTAGAGCAGGATCACCCAGGGCAGGCCACACAGGAACAGATCCAGGCAGGTTTTGAAACATTCTAGGGAAGAAGACTCCACAACCTCTCTGGGCACCCTGTTCCAGGCTCTGTCACCCTCACAGTAAAGAAGCTTTTCCTGATGTTGAGGTGGAACTTCCCATGTTCCAGTTTGTGTCTGTTGTCCTGTCACCAGGCACCACTGAAAGGAGACTGACCCCTTCTACTTGACACCCACTCTTCAGATATCTTACACTGACAGATGAAAGGCTTTGTTCTTAGAAGAACAGCTAATTTTGGAAAGAGGGATAATAATTTTAGAGGACCAACATTGGATTGCTTTGAAGAAAGCAAACTTGCAGTTTAGAAACTACCAAGTTCCAACCTCTGTCAGGCCTGCTCCAAGTCATATTTCTTCACTTTGTTGATAAAAAAAAAATCACCACTGAAAAGAGTTGCAATTCTAGGGAAGATATTTAAGATGTGCAAAAGCCTATTTTTGGTGATAACATGGATTTCAGAGATAATGACCACAAATGCCTTGTGGATTTACACCAAACACAACTTTTTGGATTTAGTAGCCATTTCTTAGAAAAATAAAACTGATAGAATGAAAGTGGCTTTTCCGAACAACTTCACACATGTTCTTCTATTTTTTGGCAAGTCAAAGCTTTTACTAAAATAACAGCAGCCAACTGCTGAGCTTAATCTTTAACTTTGTCTTACTGAGTAACAGCTTTTATTTATTTATTTTGCAACAGCTTCAAAGTCCACACTCACCAAAACTCAAGCTCTTAGTGTTTCTCCCACAGTGCAAAGACACTTTCTTCATTTGCAACCCCCCCCAGCCTTTATGCTTTCTGCTCTTTTGCTGACAGATGTTTTTCCTCCTGCTACTCCCACTGGGGTAGCCCCAGTGCTGTGGCTTGACTTTAGCACCATTCATTGCTTTACAGCCTTTTGTGCCTTTCAGGTTCTGACCCTGTCCTGTGCTCAATGGGCCCCGGCACGAGTGTAGGATGGTGTGTAGTGAAATATTCCACCCTAGAAGGACAGTTAGGTTGGCAGGCCCACCCCTGGCAGGCACTTGTGCTACAGTGAACAAAGCTAAAGAAAAAGTGCATTCACAGAGCAGAAATCTTGAAAATGTACATAGATCAATTCTGTATAAAAAGTGCTTTTGTTTCCTGTTCAGGAACAGGTTTGTTAATTAACTGAATGGGAGGAGCTGTGAAAACCAGGAACAATGACTGAGTCAGCAGCTCAGTCAGTTCTCAGTAGCTCACAGGCCTTTCCAGGAGGCAGAATAAACAGATCTCAAGAGTTTGACATTGTCATCAATGTGCAGAGAAACTTCAGAGCTTGGGCTCAGTACCCGGACACACTGTGCATCACAGAGCAGCTTACTGTTACAAAGCTTGTATCTCATTTGCTTGCTGAATATACATGTGGTTTACAATATCTAGCAGAGTCTGCACTTTTTTTCCCCTCGTCCTCTCTCCCTCAGTGTGAATCTACTGAAGTATTGCACTGAAATTACAAGAGTACCCGCTGATCAAATAGTTCCCTACATTTGTGTACCAGCAGTGAAAAGGAGGGGTTGATGTTCTTCTATGTGATAAAACCCCCTATTTTCTTGGGAAAGGTACTATCACTTTGTATTGAAAATGCCCGGTGCAGATAGTAACGTGACTTAAGTATGTAAGAAGTGTTTAAATTAAGAAGGAATTCAGTTTATTATAGCTCTGACTGTCAGCAGTCACAAACAAAATCTGAAAACCAAGTTCACTTTACTTCTGGAACAGAAGACAGAGGGAAACTTATCAGTGCTTATTAAATACCTAAAGGGTTAGTTTCAAGAGGATGTGGCCAGTCTCTTTTCAGTGGTACCCAGTGACAGGATCATGGGCAGCAGACACAAACTAGAACACAGGAAGTTCCACCTAAACATAAGGAGAAACTTCTGTTCCAGGCTGTGCAGAGAAACTGTGGAGTCTCCTTCTCTGGAAACTTTCCAAACCGGCCTGAACAATGCAATCCTGGGCACCCTGCTCTGGGTGACCCTGCCTTGTCCAGGGGGTTGGACTAGATGATCCCCAGAGGTCACTTCCAACCCCTAATATTCTGTGATTCAAAGCTGAAATGAAACCAATTTCCGAATAAACTCCTTAATTACACACTAGATCTGTTTGGGTTTTTTTTTCAATTGAAGTCTCCTGTCAAAGAGTATTTGATGTTAGGTACATTTATGCTACAGCTAAAACTACATTAAAGAGAATTTGAAACAAGTGTAGAGCCAAAATAATACACAATCTGAAAATCACCTTAATGAAATACATGTAGTAGTTTATGGATGACAATTTTTGGAGCATAACATTGGAATATCTACCAAGCATGCAAAGCAGTTTGCAGCAAGCAAACATTTCTAATATTTATTTATTTATTTTTTTTAGTATCAGCAGCCACGTTTATATCATTGCCTCAGTTGGGAAGCAGGTGTTTTGACACCCGTATTCTGCATGAGGTAAGCCCTTTCCACTCTGTATGAAGGAAACTGGGTTTGTCAGATCATTTGTCTGCTTTCCAGTACAAGAGGATGTTGCTTCAAGTGGTGTGCAAATTATCTACGAAGCAGACCAAACTCTCGATAACAGCTCAAGATGAATGGAAGCAGCTTTTAGGAGCGAGCGTTTTGGCACGTTCACAGCGTGTGCTAAAGCATCAGCAAAAAAAGGAAAAGAGGGTGAGCTCAAAAGGTGGGTGAACAGCCATGGTGAGTCAGAGCATACTGCTTCAGCACTGCCACTTCGTTTAGTTTTCACTGCTTCTTCAGAAGGCAACAAAGATGATGAATCTAAAATGCAGATCTAAGCAAGACACGCATCTGCCTCAGTTCTCTTGAATGGATTCCGTCACACGTATTTTGTTTCATTACCTTAAATAAGGTGAGTACCATCTAAACCCTCTCTGGCAGCTCAAATTATTGTAGCTGAATCCAAAAGGTATAAAGAAACAGAGTGCCCAGCCAACTTTTTCTTTCTTGTAGTACATCTGCCAGCTTGCTGAGAGCCAAACAAAACCAGTTAGTAAAGCAGCCCTGCCCAAGACAGTTCAACAAAAAATAAACGCTGCAGACTACACGTGGGGTGCTTTACCAAAAGTGTTTTTAGAAGACCACTTAGGGGATATTGTTTTCTCTGTGTAAATGATAGTTCATGATTTAAAGAGTTGTACTTTGCCTTGCTAATGCTTTCTGAAATGCTATTGAGTATTTTATCCTACATATGTGTTTCTAGTGAAACCTTCTCACAAATAGTGGTTCGGGGCATCTCTGGTTGAAAGCCATTTTTGCACCAATTCCATTTTCACAGAAAGGGCTGTGAAGTGGTAATTATCAGAGTGGTTGGCCGCCTATTTGTCTCTGAATGCACACAGACTTCCCAGCTGCTGGATTATCACAAGATATGTTATTACATTCTGATTCCTAAGCACAGAAGACAAGCTAACATTAGCAGCTGCAAATGCTCCAGAGAAATTCTGTGCTTTACATTTCTGTGAACATACTTTAGTTTAAGAACAAGGTGATCTTACCCCTGGGATTAAGAAAAACGCTGTTAATACTTTCAGTTAAAAAAAGTTATTCCTGGAATAATGAAACTCAATCAATACTGAGCACTTTGTGTTAGCACACAGATTTAAGACTGTGAAGATGCCATGGATGGAGAGAAAGGATATTTGAGTTTCAGACACTTAGAATTGGTTACTGTAGAAGGTTAGAAGAGAGACAGATGATGCTTAGAGACCAGAAAACTGGGACATTCCAATCTAAAAGCATCTCAAACCCAAAACCAGTCAAAAGACAAGTTTTTGCTAGAGTTATCACAAAGTATTGAGAAAGATTATCCAACAGCTTAATGTTCCTTTCAGAAAAGCGACAATTTCAGTTGAGATTTCTGAACACATGAAGCAGAAGAGCAAAGACACAATTAGGATATCCACAGCTGAAGCAACATAAATTGCACTTCTTGAAGCAGTCATTTCCTAAAAAATGTCCTTTCCTTCCTTTTCAGCTGCATTACTTCATACCCAAATTTCATATAAATGTATGAAATATACTGTAAAAAAAAAAAAAAATAAAAAAATTCTATAGTACTCTGACTTTTTCTTCTACCATTAAAAAATATCTTTAGAGTTAGTATTAATACTGAAAAAAAATGGAAGTAAAAGGCATTCTTCCCAGAATACTGATAGAGGTTGAGTTTATCTATGACCACATAGTATATCACTCCAGTGATCAGTGAAAAAAGGAAGTTTAATTAGTAAATAAACTGAGCCAGATATCAATCGCTCACAACAGAAAAGCTACAGTACTAGCTGCTTACACACACCAGAAATATCAAAACCACACACTTAAGATCTTTGTGCAAGATCATAGCACGAAGCACTATGGGCTAATCCATAATCGCCAGACTAATTGCATTTTCTACTGAAAAGTTAAACCATCTGTACAGCTCACCAGATCAAGCTTTCTAACATGTTTCTGCTACTCATATCCAACATCTGTCTGAAAACAAGATATTAGTTTCTCTTATTAAAGCTGATTCCACTTCCAAGGCCAAACTCAAGCACACAGATAGTATGAGGGCAAAATGAGGGCAAAAGAGCAAGTGTTGGGTCATCTGCCTTAGTCTTAGAGCAGAGTTCCACCTCTAGTAAAAATAATATGACAACTCTTTCTTTACAGGTAAAGGCAACAGGTAAAGGGCAATGCAATAATACATATAAATATATTTCTAATAAATATAAACCTGCTTTACTGAGCATACAGACTAGTTCTATATTCTGAAACTTGGTTAAACTTTTCCACCCTTCATACAGATCTGAAGATTTAGGGTTATTTCTTTCTTCTCTGCAGCAGATAAAATCCACAGCAGATCTTCAGAGATACTTTCCCAGTGCTTTGATGGCCATGGAAGGGGTGCCTGTATCGTGGTCGCCCAGTGCCACCAACTAGGGTTGGACAACCTAAGTAAGCAACCTGAGTTCATGCTACCCCTCTTCTCTTTCATCTGAGCTCACATCCCTGATACAAGCCCCATCTTTCTACTGCAGTCAGAGCTGTATACACATTAAAAAATTAACTGCTCCAAATATAATCCTTGATGCAGAGCAGCTGATTATACACCCTTACAGTCAGGGAACATGGGAAGCGAATTTCAAGCCACAGCTTCAACTCCAGCAGGGCAAGAAATGTATGAGCATACCTATCTTATGTATGCTGAAACTTGAAATCACCAGTTATTGTAAAGTACAATTTTCTTTTCTACTTTCCATTATGCACCTGAGAAGCCTTTCGATATAAAGTGCCCCCTCAACCTTCACAACCTCAGCAAGGCCCTGCGATAGTTTCAACAGGTCAGCATTCCTAAGGAAAAATGCTATATCTGAAAATGGATACTGCCAACTCTCATTTCAAACCCCTCTGAGGAGATCATTATGAATGTTCACTTGCAACACTCACCCACACTTATACTAATAGCCTGTATTTGACTACAAATTTCTTGGTGATGGAAGCACGATACAAAGCAACAGTAAAATGTCTTGCCCACGCTGCCATCAATTTAGCAGGAAAAAATTAACCTGCATCCCTCTGGTTCAAGAAAAGTTTCATCAATACATGTCAGACAGCAGGATTGGGAGCTGTGTGTATGTTCTTTTAATGATTTCCAAGTAGTGTTTGCTCATTACATTAATTAAAATAATAGCTCAATCCTTTCAGGGTCGACAGTTTTCTAAAATTTAAACTGCTTTATTTCAGCTTCATCCATCATCAAGAGTAGGAAATCATTCTTACACCAGAAGGGGGTTCCTTCTCACCAGGCAATTTACAGGATAATCCCAGATGCCAGCCAGCACAAGGAGTGCATTGTTGGAAGCCCCCTGCCTTGCAGGGGCACCCTGGCTCCCCTTAGGGCAAGGGTTCAAAGGCTTTGTACAAAGCTGTGGAAGGGGCAAGCTGCAATTCATCTTCTGCTCTGCTTTTCTCCTTGCCCAGGGTGCCAGAGCTGATGCCTTGGAGACAAGTTTCAAGAATCAGGTCTC
This sequence comes from Corythornis vintsioides, assembly GCA_025447755.1. NCBI lineage: Eukaryota > Metazoa > Chordata > Aves > Coraciiformes > Alcedinidae > Corythornis > Corythornis vintsioides. The sequence goes on along the minus strand of JAOEGS010004632.1, from coordinate 91,983 downwards.
CACCTTGACTTTCTGCACTCTGACTTGAAAACAAACTGTGTTGAAGGCTGGTGGCAGAGAGAGGGCTGGGGTGGTTTCCTGCCCTGTCAGGACTAGTTCCCCAGGAGCGGAGATGCAGTTAAGCTATTACACAGAAGGGAGTTTGTTTTCATTTGGCATCAGAACTGATACGGAGAATCAAAGGGAGGATCAGCACTGAAGATTCATTTGTATATCAAGGGGAAATCCAGAAGCCATTGAAATTGTTTACAGCAGGTTGAAAGAATAATACAAAGAACAAACAAAGTGCTGACAGATATCCAGATGGCATTTCTAGGCAAAGCTCAGCACCTTTAGCCCAGATAAGCTTCATTAACATTTACACATCGTTTCAGAATTTTATTTCTGGTATTTAAAAAGCACCAAATTATGATGAAGTTTTCAGAGATTTGGGAGTCATCACACCTCCCCCTGAGCCCCGTTTTGCTTTGTGACTCAACTGAATTTACCTGGCAGAGCAAAATGGTTTAAGCAGCTGGTGGAGATGACAGAGGGGCACGGAGGAAAAGGTGCAATGCCCTGAGGGAACTGAAGGATACTGCCTGTGCATCCACAGGGCTTTTCTGTGACAGCTTCCCAGATGTCCTGCAGTCACTCACTGTCAGAACAGGCTACCCAGAAGTTTGGAAAAGACAAAGCACATACACAGTAGGAGAAGGCAGGTCCATCACCTTGTATCCAAGCACTATATTCCCCCTACACAGACTCACCCTGGCAGCTTCTAATGTCATTTGGATTCCCTCTGCCTAGGAGGATGATAGCAAACTACAGCAAGGGATGTTTCCCTGCCAGACAAAAGATCAAGTCGGGAGTGATGGGTCAAAGACTCACAGTACCCCACAGTGGGAACCAGGGCACAAGTATTTAAAGCTGGTTGAAGACAGAGAGCCACAAAAGCTGAAAATAACCATCCACGATTTGTATGAATCAAGTTTCCCAGGCAAGCCCCTTCTTTCCATGGCCCCATTTTGTGACAGCAAACCTTCTTCTGTACCAAGGCATTGCTGGCCAAACCACTGACAGCTCTGTCATGCACTGGGTAGACTACTACACACAGTAGACACACTTCATGATTTTCAGTCTATCCAACTAAATCGTTCCAGACTGCTGCAGGAGGGAAGAAAGTGAAAAAGCTGCACTGAATCCTTCACTTCTGTGTAACAGCACTGAGTTAAAAACAGATTTATAAAATATTTCTAATCCTTAAACTCCCTTCAAATCAAAGTGATAGTTAGATTCACTAGTGATTAGAGACCCCAGAGATTTATTTGTAAATGGCTGGCTTAGACCCTGCTAAATCCTCCTTTTTGTTTAGCCAGTTTGCTGACCTGGTAACTATTCAAAACATACATTTTAATGAGAAAAATATCCAACCAGCTCCAGCACATTAAACCTCTGTAACAGACATTATAAAGAAAGAAGGAAAAAAAAAAAGGTGTTGGTTCACACAACACTGCAGGGGGAGGGGAGACCTTTTCAGCAGCAGATGAATTCAATGTTGAGAGGAGGCCTGAATCTTCCATACAGGCAATGTGTTTTGTGGTTCCCTGCACAACTAATCTGTTGTTACTTATTCTTTTTTCCTTCAGTATAGATGGACCCTGTGTAGCAGGGAACAGGGTTTTGGAGAACAGCCCTCATTTTGTTCAGTACAATACAGCCTTCTCAACTCTTATGCTGCCACTTGAACCCTCAAATCGTACACAGGCGAGAGAAGGACAAATTTGAAATGAATAAAGCAAATAACTGATTTTTAGTCTCCTTTGGGTGTAATGCCACATTCCGACTTAAAAACTAGTAAAAAAAAAAATATAATATTTTCAATGCCTGGTAGCTTATACAAACACTTTCTATGGGCATTTCTTGGGTTTCTAGGAAAAAAGACAGTTGCTAATGTACTAAACAGATTTCTAATCAGATGTTTGGTGAAGGTCAAAGAAAAGGCATTACGTGTCTGTTTGCACATGACTGATTGTCATCCACTGCAGACTACTGGATGCCTGCATTTTGCTTAAGGAAAAGATTTTGGGCTTTATCAGTGACATTTTAGATCATAGCCAAGGAAGCCTTGCTGATCTAGTGTGACTCACCTGGATAATATTCCCCATAACAAATTTAGTAATACAGAGATTAGGATAAAAGTGCCCACAATAGCCCAGAAAAAAACCACATTTCCCAGCAAAAGCAATTTTTTTGGTGAGCACTGGTATATAAATATTACAAGACCCAAAAATAATTCAATTCATATAACAAATGTGTTCCAGTTAGATAAAGTTTTAACAGACTTTTCTCCATCAAGGCTCACAGAAATGCAAGTGCAATTCCCAAAAGATGAAGGAATTCCCATTCTCATAGTTAGAAGTGAAAAGAGTGGGCTGGAGAGGGGAGTGGCTGTAGTTAAAACTGTCAAGGAGTCTCAAGGATTGAGTATTCATTGCCTGACCTGAATCTATTCCAGTTTTGCATGGTATGAGAACAGAACATTTGTTTCAAGCTGAAGAACAAAAAAATAAATGGGTTTCCATGGCTTTCCTGGGTAAAGCTATACTTGAGTTTTGAGATAGCACTTTTTTGTAAAATAGTTAATGCCAAATAGTTCAGAGCACTTCGGGCTGGTAAAGGATAAAGCAGTTAGACTGCTGCCTCATTAAAATAACTTTTCAAGTATTGTACAATAAACAGAAAAAAAACCCTTTAATTTCAAGCAAAGAAAACCATGATCAGCAGGAGATCTCTCTTCATACTTCATTAAACACGAAGGAATTTATTGCTCAATAGGAAAGTTCAGGATGTCACGTTTTTGCCAATTGCTGCAAAGCTGGATGTTGGTGTGAGAAGCAGGTGTGATGGAGCAAAGAGCTGTTCAAGCATGCTAAAGCAAGCATGTCCCATGAACGCCTCCTGAACACTAAGATCTCATTTAAGAAGTTTATCTTTAAGTGGTACGTGTCAGCTTTATGTTTCTGAACCCAAATTTGCCCCAGCACAGCATTAGCACTTCAGGTACTTCCCTAGGAGAACATATGACTAACATACCTTTTAAGGATCCCTATGCTAAGCTATGAAATATGGGTCAAGACTTCAGGATTAACTCTTGTGGGAAGTTCTGTGCTGATAAAGTTTTCTTTTATCTTTTATAAGCAATTTGGGAAGAGTCTTTACCAGCACTGCAACAGAGAAATTGTGGAAGATGGAAAGTGGAAGGAAAAAAAAAAAAAAAGGAAAAAAGATATTAATGATTATATCTAGGAAGGAACTACATTCACATAAAAATATAATGTGTGGAAAACACATCTCTTTAGCTACAAAAAGGAAACACTACCCAGGTTAGCACAGTTGCAGTATCTACTGTACCCCTAGGAAGAGAGGTGAGGATTCAAAGGAAGCTCCAGCATGTATCCCAGAGAGTCACTAAGCCCACTCCTCCCATCCCTGCCTGAAGCCTCAGTCACTTGATCACAGAAAAGAGTTTCAAGGAACTAACTTCTGACCCAGTTTAAGGGATATCTGGAACCACAGATACAGAAAAGGAAACGGTGAGGGCTCAAGTATATAAAGGTCATTACATGTGACAACAATAAAGTTTAAGCACATAGATAGTATTGGGGAGATAAGAAAAACAGGCAAAAGGCTGTTCATTCTTAAGAAAACCCCAAACAACTGCAATGCAGAGGTCCTACCTGGTCACCTCTTGAAAAACTGCATGGGTGTTTGACTAGCCTAAGAGGCAGCCTGGAGAGGTGGGGAAAAATTCCTGGAAGAAAACAAGGCGGTTGAAGAAGGAAGAAAACTGTGCATCAAGACAACTGCTCAGCATAAGCATTCTCAACGTGGATGCACAAGGGCTTAGACCAGTAGGATCCAGTTTTCACAAGTTCACAGCCATGAGCACTGAGATCTCTCTCAAGAGAAGGGAAGAGAGGGGGAGGAGAACCAGCAAGTAAGCCAAGGAAGGCCATCTGTTAAGTGAACCTCAGCTATGAACTCAAGACCTACTGACCTTACTAGGCTCAAACACTAATAGAAGTATCCAGAAAACACCAATAGCCAAGCAGAAAAGTTCCTTTAAATTAACAACAACAATAAAAAAAGCCATCTGATTTCAAAATAGTGCTATCATATGGTATAACCAATTAGTCACAAATTAGATACAAAATAAACTTTACAACAAACTGCAAAATGAGAATATTCTTAGTATTTTTTGAAGACATATTCTTGTCAATTAGGAATAAGTGAACAGTTAAATTAGATGCACATGCCATTTTTTTCTCCTGGCAGTATTTGTAGAGTTTAGAGAGAACTATTTTGGAGTGATACAAGGAAGAAAAGGGAGGGGGAAAAAAAACCTCCCACACACATCCCCGGCTCCTAACCAAAAGGGAGAAAAAAAATGAAGCTGAGCATCAGCGCCAAATTTCATACTATAATTCAGAAGGTCAGAAACCAGGGAATCATGAGAAACTAGATGGCTATAATCCTTACCACTACACCCTGTAATACCCCATGGAGCTTCCTTTCCAAGGAAAGGAACTGCAGGTGCTAAAGACAGGTTTCATTCCTTTCCTCATCTTGCTGCCCAGCTCTTAACAGCATCTCATAAAATGAGATAAACATCAGAATAAAATTGTCCAATTTAAACTAAGGCTTCAGTATTACAGATTCAGCTTTTAGAAAGAAGCAGGAAATAAAGGGAAGGGATGTCTATCCTTCTTGAATAAATCTGTCCTTAAGAAATAATTTAATCTGTAAAGGACCTCTGGAGGTCACAAAGTCTAAGGTCCTGCTCAAAACTACACTAACTTGAAAGGTGGATCCCAGCACCCTGTTCCATCAAGGTTGGAGACTCCAAGGCATCTCTAGGTGCCCTTGCCAGCTTTAACCACAATCATAGTGACAAAGCTTTTCCTTACACACATGTGGAACTTTCCCTATTGTGTACACTGCTTATAGTGTAAACATTGTGCACCTTTGAGAAGGGTCTCACCTGTCTTCTCTACAAATCTCCTCTGGCTGGTGGACACTGACCCCCACTCTGCTTCTTTCCTGCAGACTGAACAAGCCTAACTTCCTCCAGCTTTCCTCATGCAACATGTGCCACAGCCCACAACTGTCCCAAAGACTTTTGCTGTTGATTACTAATTCCAGATGCACTAAAATTTGCAGAGAGCTCTTCAGAGCTCAGTAACCTTGCCAGGAAGATCATTTTGGAGTCAGTAATCTTCCTGCTTTGACATCACCTACTTTTACATAGCAAGCTGTTGCTGTTTCAATGTGAAGTATGGAGTTTCATAATTCTATCTATAAAGGGTTAACAAATACTGGAAATATAAGCCAAGCCCCCTCTATCCTAAAATAAGTTCATGGTATATTCAACATGAAAAATATCCATACCAACTGCTTGGTTCCACTTTTTCCTCAGATTTTGCAACTTAAAGAATACAGTTGTATGGCAGTTTCTAACTTTACAAGGAATTAAAGGAAACTTCCACCAGTAATTACATGACTCCAGAAACGGTGATGTTGGACAAAATAACAAATGAAACAATTATTGAAATAAAATTAATAAAAAAAAGAAAGAGTTGAGAGGAATTCCCTGGAGGGTAATTGAACAGTCCTCTCTCTGCTATGAGAAGAGGAAAAAAAAAGCTAAAAGATGGTCCTCTGACATCAAAATCAATAGAAATATTAATGATCTAAAAAGAACAGGCACAAAGACTGAAAAAAGACACTTTCAGAGAGAGATTACAAAGTGCCAGTCATGGAAAAGCCTTCCTTCCACTCCCATGAGAGCTGCTAATCTCTCATTCACCCCCCCATCATTTTGCAAAATAAATTATGAAGCCAGAAGGAGCCAATGTAATCATCTAAGTCTTATTTCTTTGATAGCACAAGCCAAAGGCTTGCAGTGAATTATTTCTTTTGGGTTAAAGCTTACAGCTTTTTTGGTATTTTTTGCATAGGGGAGAAAAAGCTTTCCTCCATCAATCTTGATTGAAATATTCCCATGGAATTTCTCCCCTTAAATTCCTGGTTTTTTCCCCATGCTCATTTCTACCATTTTGTTTGCTTACAATTCCAGTTCTGCTGTGACTTGGCCTGGGAAGCTCTTTCACCTTTAACATTACAAAACTTAATTTCACTGCTTCGATAAGGGAAAGGCTTTGGAGACGACAGCTGAATGAAACAAACTTCCCTTCCAACCCCACAGAGTTTGCAAGCAATATTTTCCAGCCTATTGTGTTTATGTGCCTCTTCTAGGAACCCTGCTTTTCCCCCAGTATCTCTTCCACTGTGAAAAACAGCCATAAATTGTATTCTGGCTGCAGTCACATCAGTCCCAAAAGTATATGCCTGTCATATATACCCATTGGCTACAACAGGCCCATTTACCACAGAAATCAGATTAAAAAAAAAATAAAAATCTCACAGTAGATTACAAAGCCCTTTCCAGAAATTATGCTTCTTAACATAGTGAATCACTATTCTGTAAATATAGCTTATATTACTTTGTGCCTACATATATAATTTTTATAACCTTACTGAAATAAATACTGTTTTCATATAGATCAATCTACAACCTGGTTTCATTTACTGCTTATGTGTGATGTTCTATTTCCAGCCCTTTAATTCATTAATAAAAATACTAGAACCCACACATATGAGAAGGAAGGGATATGAACACAGCTTCACACAACATCAGTTCTTAAATCACAGGAAAAAAAGAGCAGATGTCCAAAGGTTCCCTTTTCCCTCCCTTCTCTCACTTCCATTGTGGAACTTGACTCTATACAAATTCCAGCAAATATGTGACCTGTTCTTAAAAATGTCTAATATCAGAATTGACTCAAACTGTCAAGGCAATTCATGTTGATATGTAGCATACTCACATTCAGAAATGTTTTGGGGGATGTTTGGAATAGCTCATTTAAATCTCCATTGCTAGAACTGTTTTATTCAGAGGTTCTGTTTTCCAGTTTTTGGTTATTCATGCTGCTGTAATCTGCATTTTCAGTGGAAGGCCAGTGTCAAAAGGGAACATGCTCATCTGATGCCTTACCAATAGCCAAAAGCAGAATCCTATCATCCTACAAACTAAATCTCATCTCAGACACTTCACCCCTCCTCTTTCCTTGAGGCAACAACATGACACTGTTGACTCATGTTCAGATTTATAAACAGAAGTAAACTATTACTAAATTTGTTTTCCATATCTAAATATCCAGCTGAAAATAAGATCTTTGATGTCTGTTGCCAGCCCTGTGCTTGCCTTTTAACCTTTTTTTATGCTCTCACTCTGAAGTGGATTCCCTGTCAGCTGTCAACTATTTCCAAACTGCAACCATCAGTAGCTTGAATGGTTCATTTGAAGACATAAGAAAAGGCTGTTTTCTTAATAAATAAATAAAAGCATAGCAGAGTGCTATCAACACTACCTGCTTGAGTCTTAATTCTCTGTATTGCTGACGGAAATGCTTTCATTTTGGTTACCCCTAACCACACTCCAACGTACCAAATCAGCATGGACATATTTTCTATTCCTCAGGAAAAAGAAAAACTGGTCATAAGAAACCCCCAAACCTCTAAACATTCAAAGATTAGGGAAAAAGAGCTACTGATGGCAATTATAGCATTTTAAAAACAAACTCGACTGTCACATGAAACAGGATAAGAATCATGTTCTTTATTTGCCCTATACTTTAAAGCTTCAGTGACAGAGAACATCTTGGAGAACTGGACTACAATTAGGAAAAAGAGGCACCTGCAATGATCAGCAATATAAACAATTGAAATGTTCAGATGCATACAGAGATTTCTGTCTTTCTAGCAATACAGAAATCATATAATGGTCTGAGTTGGAAGGGACCTTCAAGATGATCTAGTTCCACTCCCTGCCACAGCAGGGACACCTCCCTGGCAGTCCTCACTAGGCCAGGCTGCTCAAAACCCCATTCAACCAGACCTTGAACACTTCCAGGGAGGCATCCACTTCTCTGGGCAATCTATAGATTGTAAAACCCAGCACAGGAGCACTCGGGATACACACCTGTAAAACATTTCTGAGTTTAGACAGTTGATGTTCCTTCGATATAAACCCAACTACTTTCATCACACATATCACCAATTGGTAGATTATATTTGTATCAAATATCACTACAATAGTTTTCCACATGGGATGCTGATGTGCAAGAGCAGCGAGGGCAGTGTGAGATGGGCAGGGAGATGAGGAAGAGTCAAAAGAAGCATTTTAAATACATGAAATAATGAGCAGGGGTGATATTATGCTAAAATAAGAGTGTCTTAAGTCCCAATAGTTCCCAATGAACATAGATGACAAACACTAAGAAACAACTGTAGAAGTCTTAATAGAAAAGATTCCTTGCTTTTTCTAAATGCTGTTGGATATGTAGACTCTTAGTGAATGAAAGAACCTCTTGCTTGAAGTGATTTGATTTATGCCTTTACTTCTCAGTTCCCAAGATATACTTAAGTTTTCACAAGGATTCTGAATTCCTCAAAGTAAATTAGTCCTAGAAAACAAAGAAGCTTCTATTGATTATCTGTCTAAAAGCTGTCAGACAAACATATTTTTTTTCCCACCCAAGGAAAGAAGTCAGAAGAAGCATTAAGAATACGTAAGAGTTTACAGAAATAAACAGTGAAGTAATACCATAAAAGGCAGAAATGAGCCATAAAATTAAGAACTACAAAATGTGACATCTTGATGATGCCTCCCAAGTAATGATTAATATTTTCCTTCCCTCATATATCTGTACAAGTTCTGGAAGCTGCTACATGACTAGAACCTAGAAGGCTAGAGACTTCTCTCTGGATATAAATAAAAATCCTAGGATTTCTCTTTTAAAAACCGTAAACCAGAGTAGCATGAAGGATTTTTAGTGAGCTGATTCCTGTACTCTGTATGTGGCATGTAGAGGCCATTCTTAAAACAGCTTGAATTTTCAAAGCTGCTTTCAAGGACTATCACACAGTGGTAGTCCTCTGGATTCCAGACAGGGACATAATTCAAGATACCAGTTCTGCCTGGCTGATTTCTGAATCACTAATTAAGGTAGAGTTTACTGAACATCTCCAAATACAGCATTTTATAACAACATTCAAATGTGACAAGGGAGGGAAGTACTTTTAAACTCTAATAGAGACCATTAAAACCATCCTCATTCATAATGAAAGATCCAACTGTCTCACACGAGACCAGCAGACATGAATTTCATTTGATGTCAATGAACACAGTTTATCTTTTCCTTCAAATGATTTTGTCCATATTTTACTAAACAGCTTTCCATACTATAACCATAATTGTTCCAGGTTGCCTGGTGTGCTCCCATTCTCAGCTGTAGGATGCAAGTGAACTAACTTTAGCCAAGATTTCAAAGTCTTTTATGGAAGCAATGTTATTTCACTGGATATACCAAGAAAAAGACTATTTCAACAACAGTATTATCTGCTAACAGCATATTAAACTGTTCTTCTAGAATTATTGCTAGATGACCAGACAATATTCTTTTAAATCAAGTGATTTGCTCCATCCATCCCCTAACCATTAACGAGAAGCAGCATCTTTAAGAACCTCTTGACTCATCTGATTTTTCAGGATGCTGCCTAACTTTAAATACTACTAACACCTACTACTGCCAATAAAGACTAATGAAAGAAATCTAGAAATGTCAATCACTTGCTTTCTTACATAGACACAACGTGTGCAAGGCATCTTTACATGCTGCTCTTCTACTAAATGTCTAGTACACCATATTTGCCTTTTTTTGCCTCCCATCTGATGCTTATAGTGATTATAATGTTTACAATCTGAATTACAACAGAAGTAAAACAGTGCTAGGAGAATCAAGATTTTCTTATAATACCTTTTGAGTTCAGACCTATTAGAAAACACCAATAGAGGCTTTTCACATGGTTAGTGTCTAAATTAAATTCTTGCACGTGTGGCCTCTTTAATCCAGATTAATCACAGCTAGTGAATGCCTGCAGTACAAGATCATGCATACAGCTCTGAACCTTTCTTCTATCAGTAGCTAGCAACTGAATGTTTTTGAGAAGGATTTACAGGACAAAAGTCCCCTTTAACCCAGTCTCAATCAGGTAAGTGTAAAATTATATAGTAAACAACGATCTTCAATCTTCTGAAGGAGAACTGGGTGAGATTAGAGGTTAGGAAGGCACGTGCAGTTAGGCAATGACATGTTACAGTACAGAGATACATCAGTGGATTTGTGTTGTTGTTTTTAAATATTCAAAATTACAAAAAATAATTGTGGAATCACAGAACGCATCTCTATTTTAGCTGTATAATCCAAAAAAGGATGGTAATTCAAAAGAAATCTTTAGTGCATTTTTCTGCTACATCCACTGGATTTCAGATCGTACAACATCTCTCATTATAGTTCACTTGTTAGATTTGGGACAACAGGATACAGACCTTCAGGTCTCTTCCATGTCTCAAAACCTAGGCAGTCAGCAGTCTCACCTGCAACACAAGAGGTCCAGCTTTCCAGTCAGCTAGACCAGGGACTGGAGATGACTGGTGTTCAGGTAAGCACTGCTGGCTACTCTGTAAGGTCTCCCAACATAGCTTTTTCTCTCCCTCATACAAGATGAAAGCCTCTTCTCCTCACTAGCTCCTTTCCACAGTAGACAAATTTTCCTGGAATTAAAGCACCAGAAATCAGAAGAGACCTCAGTTGAGCACACTACTTCAAAACCGATGTGGTACTCACAGAGCACTAGACCAGGCACTGTCCACACTGCTACCTGTCAGGTACCAACAATACCCCGTCACACAGAAAACTGAGTGCAAAGTCTGACCCTGTAAGGCTGAGATCACAGGTTGAGATAATTTTCTTCTGTATGTCAAACTATGATTTGCCCTCCTTCTTCAATACTCATATCCACCACATATATTTTTTTTCTTCCTGCCAAAGGCTCCTCATGTCTCATCCCTCCCGTGCAGTGCTGTTCCTCCCTAAAGGACCATGTGCCCAAAGTTTGCTTGTCTTTTCCAACTGTATCTTGTGAAATTCCAGCTGGTTTAACAAAAATATTATGCCTCCCTATATAACTTGTTGTTGCAGAGAAACAACATACCTACAAACACTACGGCTACTGTCCCTCTCTGCTCGCATTTTTCCTTCTTGCTCACTTTTTCCACAAAGAAGAAAGAAGCCATTCCACAATTTAAATCTTTAGCTAAGATTTAAAGTCAGTGCTCAGACTACTGCTCAAAAAAGCTGTCATTTCTTTAATTTACAGTGAAAGGACTGAAACTGATCACAGCCATAGGCTTTCTGCTTTCTGATACCTCCAACATCCACTGATGCTTTGCCATCAGCTAGAAGCAGCAAGTTTATGCACCCAGATTTTAAATGCCTAGGCCCCCATCTCCTCTCAAGCCATCCTGTTGCTTCCCGGATTGAAGAGCACCCTCCCTGCAGAGCCAGGCTGGCTTCTCACCACCTTTGGAAGAGGTGATTGGCAGCTCTAGCTCCGAGTAGGGTCTTCACTGATGCTACCAGGCATGATTCACTCCAATAAGTTTTTCATTCTGACCTCCCTCCCCATCTACAATTAGGCCAAGTACTATCAGTCTGTCACCATCTGGATGTCTCAGCCCTGTGCCTAGGGCTGGAGTTTCTGCTGTGATCACAGAAGGTCAAAAATGCCTCACCTCTTCCAAGGAGCCAGTGGCCACCCATCAAAAGCCAGTTTCCCTGGTAATACAAACCATGGGGCATAATTCTCAGTTTGACTAATCTGTGCAGGATTTCCAGCCTTAGAACATGAGCTGAAGCATCACATTTAAGCCACAATCTTCTAGTTTCAATTCAGAAGACAAGCAGAAAGATTAAGTTTCTTTTCTGTGCTTTAACAAGTCTACATCCATTTATCCACCCATGCAAAATTGTCAGGCATCTTTCTCATTTGCTGCAGGACAGTTATAATTATCTATAAACCTTAGATCCTTACACAGATTTTAATTAAATGTGTTTATAAACTGATTTATAAGATTACATACAGCATATGAATCTCCAAGAAAGCCCTTAGGAAGGATTTAGTAAAGTAAGAGAATTCACAAACAAAAACACACCTGGAAAAAGCTAGATAACTGAATGTTTTGGCAGGCCCCCAACAACTCCTTTTACTGGTAGCAATCAACATCCACCACAGACTGTGGATTTGTCATCATGAGGCCAACCCATTAGGCTCAAATACCACCCTAAGCAAAAACTCAATTCAAATCAGAAAAACCAAGCTAGGAAATGCACTCTTCTTCATTCTTGTTAAGTAAAAGGTAATGCACACATACTAAAGAAAGTTTATGCTTCAGAGGAATGACGTGACAAAATCAAGTACTTGGTAGTTACAGCAACTCTTGATTAATCCAAGAGTAATATGCAAATTAATGCACTTTAATTCTGTACAGTGCCATCCCAATCAGCTAGGGCAAGTGAGCCAATATGCAATCAAGAATCTCCATAAACAGAAGATTCATCATCTAAGCTAAACCAGCAGTCCTTTGCTTGATGTAAGCAGACTTCAGCCTGCACAGTAGCTACAGTTTTTATACATAAAATAACTTAAAGAGTGAACCCTGTAAGTCCTGC